>JAABOM020062507.1:0-44062 GCA_011800125.2 Solanum clarkiae | reverse complement strand
TGAGGGTTGTGTTGCAAAGGTTGAGGGAGGAGAGATTGTATGCTAAATATGAAAAATGTGAATTTTGGTTGAAGGAGATTGCATTCTTGGGTAATATAGTGTCGGGCGATGGTATAAAAGTGGATCCTAAGAAAACCAATGTAATTAGGCATTGGCCTAGACCATTGACCCCGTCGAATATTGGAGCTTCTTGGGTCTTGCGGGTTACTATAGAAGATTTGTGAATGGGTTCTCCTCCATTACTTCCCCAATGATAAAATTGACTCAAAAAAAGTTAAGTTTGAGCGGACCAATGAATGTGAGAGGAGCTTCCAAATATTAAAGGATAGGAATGTGTCCGCTCCTATATTATCACAACCGGATGGGCTTGAGGGTTTTGTTATGCATTTTTATTCATCTAGAGTTGGTTTGGGTTGTGTGCTAATGCAAAATGGTCAGGTCATAGCGTATACCTTTAGGCAACTAAAAGTGCATGAAAGGAACTACCCTACCCATGATCTTGAATTGGCCGTCGTGGTGTTTGCATTAAAGATTTGGTGTCATTATTTGTATGGAGTGCATGCTAATGTCTTCACCGATCATAAGAACCTCCAATATGTCTTCACTCAAAAAGATCTCACCTTGAGAAAAAAAATTGGCTAGAACTTCTTAACGACTATGACAAGAGTGTGCATTACCATTCGGGTAAGGCAAATGTTGTGGCGGATGCTTTGAGTCAGGTGTCTATGGGTACCATAGCTCATATGGATGGTGGTGATAGGGAGATGGCTAGGGACATGCATAGATGAAACGACCCCAAAAGGTGCCTGAAAATATGCCCCAGAAGTGCCCAAAATCATAATTTCCATATATCAAAAAGTCCATTCATTATTTTAAAAATTCAACTTCATATTCTTGTTTAGGGGTCAAATTGAGTAGGAAATGGATCTAACCTGAATTTAGATCAACCGTATCAAAATCCGAAAATCACAATAAGCGCTATTTAGGAGGGTCAACTTTGAAATGATATCTCTTAGCACACAAAGAATTGATTGGTCCATGACCTACCAACCTAAATACCTTTGAATTATCTTTTCAATACACTTTGTTTGACCTCATTCTGAGTTCGGATGAAGGATTTATGCCCATTTTAGTGAAACCCGTTTGTGCAGAAAGTGCAAATTTCCAAAGGCAACGCGGACCAGTGTTATTTTGGCCCTGTTTTTTATTTCGGTCAGACACTTTCAATTCTTGGTCCCAAGGGTTCACATACGTGTTTTTACCTTTACTTAGCCTTATTTCACCCTCATATCATTCTCAACATTCCCCAATATCCTCTCAAACACTTATACTCAAATTTCACCCTAAATTCAAGTCCCAAACACAAGACCAATCTTAAGGATTTCATCAAGGACCTCATTCAAGCTTCAAGTCTCCATTAAAGTCTTCTTCAAGAATCTCTCCAAAGTTGAGGTATGTGGTGTTGAACCATTGGGTCCTTTTAAACCCTCTTTTACTTAATATTGCATGATTTAAAGTTGCTTATACATGTGGGTCTTGTATATTGAGAAATTTACTGCACAGTGATTTTAGTTCATGAAAGTATGGACGTTTTAGCATGTTTTGAGCTTCAAATCTTGGATCTAAAGTTGGATTTGATGAGGGGTTTTGATATGAATGTCTTGGAGGTATTTCAAGGTGTTGACTAAAGATTTTACCTCTAATTTTCCTGCATGATTTTATCTCTAAATTGCATGCTCTTTTACTCTAATTACAAATCCCCAAGGTGTTTAACAAAATGTCCGGTTATGGTTTCTTGAGGAAATGAAAGTCTAAAGCATGAGATGTGTTATGTTTGACTATATCATGATGAAATGAGCTTATGTACATGATGAATACTATCTAAAGTGTTGTGGTAGACCATTCCCAATTCAGGGGCCTAGTTGAGGGGACAAAGACTCAACCACTAGGGTGATGGGTGCGATCATCACCAACCCAGTTGAGGGGCTGATTACTCAACCAGTAGGGTGATGGGTGAGATCATCACCAACCTAGTTAAGGGGTTGATTCCTCAACCACTAGGGTGATGGATGCGATCATCACCAACCTAGTTGAGGGGTTGATATCTCAATCACTAGGGTGATGGGTCCTATCATCACCAACCCCAGGGATTTATATCTTGGGAATCTAGCTTGGTCTCCTCTTCACATATGATAATCTATATGAGCATGATTTACTTAAGCATATTCCACTTATGCATTGATCATACAAGTCATATTATTATATTATGCATATTGCCTTTCGTTATGCATTTTGGATTATGATGCCTATCTATTATTGCATTGAATCCCATATACTTAGTACATTCAAACATACTAATGCATACTCTTGCCTACATGACATCACCATGTAGGGACCGGAGCTACTATTGATTCTTCTTGTGACTAGATTGATTGTTCAAGTTAGCCTTTGCTGAGTCCTCCATACCGAGGACAAGGACTATTCTCTCTCACTATGTATTAATATTCCATTTACTATATCATATACTTATTACTAAGAGGATGAGTCCGGTTGTATATATTGGCCCCACCATCATCTATGAAGTAGAGGTGTTGTTTGACAAAGCTATGTAATTATGTTATGAGTTAATTCTATTATCTGTTGACTCTATGTTACTACAAGTTCTCCCTTAGCCCCTTTTCGCCCATATTTCCATTCTTCAAATGTCATTTAATTATTTTCGCGAGCAATGATATGTACTGATATGCTATAAGGCTTGTTTGGGGTTCCTTCGGGTTCCCCATTCGCCGGTCACGTCTAGGCCCTAGGCTTGGGATATGACAAAGATGGTATCAGAGCACTTGGTTGATAGATCCTTGAAGTCCAACATCCCGCGTCAATTAGATTCTTATTCATGGTTGTGTTGTGCACCACAACTATGAGTAGGAGGCTATGAGACGTTTTAGGAAATGTTTCCCTTCTCATGGTCTATGTCGTGCTTTAGAAGTGAGATAGGACTTTTCCCTATAACGAATGTTCTTTGCTCCTTTAGTTGATCATGCCGCTTCAAGGGGGAAGGTGAAGGAAGGTAAGTAAAAGGTTTTGATTTTAATGGATCCGAGTTTCACCAATTCTTCTCTATTATTTTGGTTGATGGTGGGGCTTCTTGTGTCCCCAAGTAGTTGTGTGGATATTTGGTGTCTATTCTCTTGGTTGGGTATATTGTTGCTAGAAAGTTCATAGGTGTTGATCCGAGTTTGTGTTGCATTGGGTCTTGCTTTGTGGCTTATTGGATTTGATATGGTGGATTTTGATGTTGTACTTGGGATAGAATAGTTGCATACATGTTATATCTCTATGGATAGTGGGACCCATAGAGTTATGATCTGACTCCTTAATGAACCTGTCTTTGAGTGGGAGGTTGTCAGGTGGTAGCAAGGGAGGTAGGTCTATTCTTGACTTAAGGTACAATTGGTCTCTAAGGGGTTGCATTTTTCTTCTTGAGAGAATTGCAGGTGTTGAATCTTGGTTGTTTATAGAATTGTCGTTGGTGACAGATGAGGCCTTGAATGTCCCTTTTCGATGTTTGAAGTTGGGGTAGTGTCTTTTGGTTGACTAGCACACCGGTTATGCCTATAAGTCTTATGATAAGATCTTTATTCCTTATGCTAATAGGTTTATGGTGGTTTTCATGATGATAATGTGGTTCGTTCCCTAATGAGGTAGTGCATGTGAATCATTTGAGGATAGTACTACGAGTTCAAGGAAGAAGGTTGGGTGCTAAGTGGGTGAGATGGGAATTTTGGTGGTAAGAGGTTGCTTTCCTAGGTTGTGTTGTGCCAGGTAATGGTATTAAGGTGGACTTTAGTAAGACAAAGGTGATTAGAGAGTAGCCTAGACCCTTGACTGACTTGGGTATTAGAAGCCTTTTGGGTTAGTAGGCTATTGCCGAGGATTGTGAGTAGATACTATCTTTTATTGTTGCTCCTATGACTTAGTTGACCCTAGGTAAGGTCATGTTGTGATCGACGTCTTGAGTAAGGTGATTTAATAGGTCCGGGAGTTGCTATTTCTTGTGTTATCCCCTAGTTCTAGTAGGATTTATGTGTATATGGGTTTCATTCATAGGTTCCTTTCACCTATGAAGCCCAATCTTCCTTTTTATGAAAATTGTATGATTTCAAGATGTATTTCTTGTAGGAATCAATTATTATGAAATATGAGCATGAAATATGTTGGAGCTTTGTCTAACGTTGTTGATTATGCATAAATATATATTTTTAGCTTATACTATGAAGTGATCTTTGTTTATTGAGACTATACATGATTCAAGTTATGAAATTTATGAACTATTGTGAAGTTTTGGTATGATTTACAAGTTATCCATGAAGGGTTTTTACCGTGATGTTGGTGGGCTGATTTGCATGATTTTAAGATGCATTGATTTCATAATTTCATGATCTATACTCTTGTATTTTGCATGATTTGAACATGTCCTCATGTGTGCCCACCAAGTGTTTGATGTAATGCCAAGTTAAGAATTCTCAAGATATGTGTAGTTTTACAAGTCAAGTGACTTCATTTTGAATATAGACTATCAAGTATGTTATGAATTCATGAAATTATCTATGTTTATGAAAGTATGAAGTTAAGCCCTTTTTTTCAAAAATTTATTTTCAAGAAAACCTACATGGATTTTTACTTATTTTAATTTGGGATTTGAATATTATGATCCCTAAAATTTTATTGATGCATGGGTAGTGTTTATTTGATGATTTTAAGGTGATTTAAACCGTTATATGAGGATTTACTTTGGGTTTATGAAGTTATAAGTATGCATGTTTCCCTTTTGAAATTATTTATGCATGAGAGATTACACTATGGATTTAAGTATGGAATTAATTATGTTTTCACTTCAACTTCCTATTATAAATGTTGAGTTTTAAATAAAGTCTTAATTACCCATGTCATTTTCTCATTGTTCATAGCATATGCATTCTTGTACATAGATTATTTTGAAAAAATTATTTTATAGGTAGGCCCAATTTCATTTTATGATATAATTTTGATAAGATGTTGGTTATGACAATATTTTGATCACATATATGTTATTGGTTTCAGCTCTTTAAGCATTTTGGGTACTTGCACTGTTTTGTATATGAATGGGCTATTCCTATGCAAGAGTATTATGACAATGAAATTATGGTTTTGTCATTTGAACCTAAGTATGAATTTTTATAAATGGTGTTTGGCTTTTAAGCCCAATTGTGCATTGAAATGATTTGGAAAATGATTATGGCCTCTTTAAGAGTATGTACATGCATATTATAAGTATTTTTGTGGGATGACGACTTAGTTTGTTGTGATGAGGGTCTTGGGTAGTTTGGACTACTTATATAGCATGTTCCTAATGAGTGTAGAACCTGTAAGGTTGTAATATGATGGATAAGGATAGATTATTTATTTGGTCAATCACAACAGTTAGTTGCTTCACTAAGATTGATCTTTGGTTGAGCTTTGTGCCCAAGTGAGCATTATTAGTACTGGTGGAGTTGGTTGGTTGATTTATGCATTGGCTATGATTGTGGGTCTTTATAATAGGGTCTTAAAACCCTACCTTGGTATGTTTGCGGTGGTTTCTAGTGATGAGGTATTGATTTATTTAGAGCTTGTGAATCATTTGGGGGATTGGTTTCTAAATATGATAGGTGTGAGTTGAGGATAACAAGAAGGTCGTTAGAACTCCTTAGGGATTAGGGTATGAGTGTGTATTGGTTTTCCCGGTAAGGCTAGTATTGTGGGTGGTGCTCTAGGTAGCCTAGTGTGTGTGGATAATGGTGGTAAGGAGATGCCTAGTAGCGTCCATCGGTCAGCTAGATAGGAAGTTAGGCTGAGAATGGTAGTATAGTGTTCTTGATGGTTCCAAATCTTCTTGGGTTGAGAGGACTAGATTAGGCAAGGCATTGATTTCCGCCTTATTAGAGTTGGAAGCTTTGGGTGGAAAAGAATGGTAGAGTGGAGGTTGTCTCCCAAGGGGAAGATGGTGGTCCATGGTACCAAGTGGGTTAGATGAGTTTAAGGTTGGCAATCGGGTTATGGTTTGTGAGCCCTTATAGTAGGCATTGTATATCCCTGCTTGGATGGTTTGAAGTGCGAAAAATTGCCTTGTCGGGTCAACCCAGAAGTTTTACTCATGAGGAATGAGGTTTGTTTTGATAAGGAGGGATTTGAGTTTGTGGTTTTTGAGTCCTTATAAAGTGTAGAGGGAGGTTGGTAAAGATTGCTTAAAAGTTTAGGGATTGCCATTGGGTGTCGATATGGTTAGTTTGGTTCTTCATACTTCCATATTGAAGGAATATGTTGGTGATTATAGTGTTGTAGAGCTCCTTGAGGTCATAGTATGAGGGTAAGTTGTCTTAAGAGAAGATCCCGGTGGGGGTGTTGGACAGATGAGTGGAGAATTTGATTGACAATAGTGTAGTGTCCTTCAAGGCCCTTTGGAAAGAGTCGTCTATTCGTATGTGTCTCTTGGGAAGCCAGAGCGGGCATGGAGGAGCAATATCCGTATTCCTTCATTCTATTAAAACTTATAATGACATGTCAAGTCCATTCTATGATTCCAAGTCTTATGTTTTATCCCCTATGTCATTCATATGCATTCATGTTTAAGTTGGCAAGTTTATGATGATTTTACACTTATATCGATGTTTCGAAAATGGTGTTTTAAAGTGTATTGTTGCATTCTTGTTGGGGCTGATCGCTTTATGATTACTCTTCTCTTGTACGTTTCTATGACATTCGGGGACGAATATTCCCAAGGGAGAGATATTGAAACGACCCCAAAAAGTGGCCGAAAATATATCTCGAAAGTGTCCGGAATCGTAATTTCTATATATCTAAAAGTCTATTCATTATTTCAAAAATTCGACTTCATATTCTTGTTTAGGTGGTCAAATTGAGTGGGAAATGGGTCTAACCCGAATTTTAGAGCAACCGTATCAAAATTCGAAAATCTCAATAAATGATATTTAGGAGGGTCAACTTTGAAGGGACATATCTCTTAGCACACAACAAATTGAGTGGCCTACGACCTGCCAACTTATAGCCCTTTGAATTATCTTTCCAACGCACTTCGTTTCACCATGTTCTGAGTTTGTATGAAGGATTTATGCCCATTTTCGTAAAACTCATTCATGCAGAAAATGCAGATTTCCAGTGAGGCGACGCGGACCAGTGTTATTTTGGCCCTATTTTTTTAATTTCGGTCCAAGATATTCAAGTCTTGGGCCCAAGGGTTCCCATACGTGTTTTTACCTATACTTAGCCTTATTTCATCCTCATATCATCCTCAATATTTTTCAATATGCTCTCAAACACTTAGACTCAAATTTCACCCTAAATTCAATTCCCAAACACAAGAACAATCTTAAGGATTCCACCAAGGACCTCATTCAAGCTTCGAGTCTCCGTTAAATTCTTCTTCAAGAACCTCTCCAAAGCTAAGGTATGTGGTGTTGAACTATTGGGTCCTTTCACCCATAGTGCCTAAACCCTCTTTTACTTAATATTGCATGATTTAAAGTTTCTTTTACACGTGGGTCTTGTATATTAAGAAATTTACTGCACAGTGATTTTAGTTCATGAAAGTATGATTGTTTTAGTATGTTTTGAGCTTCAAATCTTGGATCTAATGTTGGATTTGATGAGGGATTTTAATATGAACGTCTTGGGGTTGTTGCAAGGTGTTGATTAAAGATTTTACCACTGATTTTCCTGCATTATTTCATCTCTAAATTGCATGCTCTTTTACCCCCCATTACACACCCCCAAGGTGTTTGATAAAATGTCCTGTTGTGGTTTCTTGAGGAAACGAAGGTCTAAGGCATGAGGTATGATATGATTGACTATATGATGATGAAATGAGCTTATGCACATGATGAATATTATTTAAAGTGTTGTGGTAGACCAGACCATTCCCAATTTTGGGGCCTAGTTGAGGGGTCAAAGAATCAACCAGTAGGGTGATGGGTATGATCATCACCAACCCAGTTAGGGATTGATTGCTCAACCACTATGGTGATGGGTGAGATCATCACCAACCCAGTTAAGGGGTTGATTGCTCAACCACTAGGGTGATGGGTGCGATCATCACTAACCTAGTTGAGGGGTATATATATCAATCACTAGGGTGACGGGTGTTATCATCACCAATCCCAAGGGGTTTATACCTTGGCAATCTAGCTTGGTCTCCTCTTCACATATGATATTCTATATGAGCATGATTTACTTAAGCATGTTCTCCTTATGCGTTGATCATACATGTCATATTATTATATTATGCCTATTGCCTATCGTTATGCGTTTTGGATTATGACGCCTATCTATTGTTGCATAGCATCCCACATACTTAGTATATTCAAACGTACTAACGCATACTCTTGGCTACATGATATCACCATGTAGGGACCGGAGCTCCTATTGATTCTTCTTGTGGCTAGATGGATTGTTCAAGTTAGCCTTTGGTGAGTCCTTCATACCGTGGACAAGGACTATTCTCTCTCACTATGTATTGAGATTCCCTTTACTTTATCGTATACTTATTATGACTACAAAGGTGATCCTAGTTGTATGTCTTGTCCCCCACCATCATCTATGTAGTAGAGTTGTTGTTGGACAAAGCTATGTAATTATGTTATGAGTTGATTCTATTATCTCTTGACTCTATATTATGACAAGTTCTCCCTTAGCCTCTTTTTGCCCTTATTTCCATTCTTCAAATGTCATTTAATTGTTTTCGCGACCAAGGATGTGTAATGATATGCTATGAGGCTTGTTTGGGGTTCCTTCGGGTTCCCCATTCGTCGGTCACGTCTAGGCCCTAGGCTTGGGTCGTGATAATAGATTAACTAGATTGGGGGTTAGGTTGGAAGATATGGGTAATGGTATAGTTGTTGTTGATGGTTCTAAATCCTCGTTGGTTGATTAGGTGATAGCAAAACAACATCTAAACTCCTCCTTGCTTGAATTGAAGGCCTTGGTGAAAGAGGGAAAGATAGAGGTTTTCTCCCAAGGGGGAGATGGGGCCCTTAGATACCAAGGTAGGTTCTGTGTGCCATTTGTTGATGGTTTGAGGGAGAGATTCCTTGATAAGGCCCATAGTTTTTCTTACTCCATCCACCCTAGTTCCAGCAAAATGTATAGAGACTTGAGGAATTTGTATTGGTGGGGAGGCATGAAGAGGTACATTGCCAAATTTGTTTTCGGTTGCCATAGTTGTCAACAAGTCAAAGCTGAACATCAAAGGTCGGGTGGTCTAACCCAAGACATAGAGATTCCTACTTAGAAATGGGAGGTGATTAATATGGATTTTGTGGTTGGGTTGCCCAAGATTAGAAAAGGTTTTGATTTCATATGGTGGTGGTTGATAGGATGACAAAATTGACTCATTTTTTACCAATCAAGACTACATATGGGGCTGAAGAGTATGCAAGGTTGTATATCCATGAGTTAGTGAGGTTACATGGGGTTTTTTTATCCATTATATCGGAATGGGGTGCACAATTTACTTCGCACTTTTGGAGGTCTTTTCAACGGGGTCTTGGTACCAAATTTCACCTTAGTACGGCCTTCCACCCTTAAACGGATGGCCAAGCCAAAGGATAATTCAAACACTTGAGGATATGCTTAAGGCTTGTGTCTTGGTGCTTAAAGGCATTTGGGATGACCATCTTCCATTGATTGAGTTTGCCTACAACAATAGCTATCACTCTAGCATCGGTATGGCTCCTTTTGAGGCTCTTTATGGGAGACACTATAGATCACCGGTAGGTTGATTTGAGGTTGGAGAGGTGGCTTTATTGGGGCCAGATATGGTTATGGATGCTCTTGAGAAGGTTAGGATGATTAGTGAAAGGTTTAGGACAGACCAAAGTCGACAAAAATCCTATGTCGATGTAAGAAGAAGAGACCTAGAATTCCAAGTGGATGATTGGGTCTATTTGAAAGTTTCCCCAATGAAAGGTGTGGTCCGCTTGGTAAAAAGGGAAAGTTGAGTCCAAGGTATGTTGGTCCTTATGAGGTGATGAAGAGGATTATAAAGGTAGCTTATGAGTTGAAGTTGCCTAGTGAAATGAATTTGGTTCATCCAGTATTCCATGTTTCTATGTTGAGAAAGTGTGTTGGTGATACTAATGCCATTGTGCCTCTTGATGTTGTTGGTGTTGTTGAGGATAACTTGACTTATGAGGAGGTTCTGGTTCAAATATTAGATGGGCAAGTGAAGAGATTGAGGAACAAAGAGGTGGAATTTGTTAAGGTCCTTTGGAGGAACCAACAAGTTGAAAGTACTACATGAGAGGCTAAAGTGGACATGCAAAAGCGGTATCCTTATCATTTCCACTTCACTCAAGCTTAAGGTACTGATCCTAAGTCCCATATGTGATTTTAAGTATTACATTTTAGCCCCTATGTCATTCATATGTATCCATGTTTAAGTTGATAAACTTATGATGATTTTGCACTTATGTTGAGAATTTGAGAATGGTGTTTTGCATGTTATTTGCATTCTTGTTGTGTCTAATTTGTTAATGATCACTCTTGTCTTGTACATCTCTTTTACATTCGGGGATGAATGTTCCCAAGGGGAAGATATTGAAACGACCCCAAAAAGTGCCCAAAAACGTGCCTCGGAATGCCCAGATTTTTAATTTCCATATATCTTAAAATTAGTGTGCAATATCGAAAATACGACTCTATATTCTTGTTCTGAGGGTAAAAATTAGGGAGAAAAGGGTCCAACCCTGATTTTAGAGCAATCGAATCACAATTTCAAATTTAAAAAAAAATCAATTTCCAGAGGCTGTCCACGACAACTCCGCGACGCGCCTCTGTTGCAGAGAAGTGATTCCAAGACTTTTAAATCTTGATCCTAAGTGTTCCCAAATATATTTTTAACTATACTTAGGCTTATTTCACCCTCATATCATCCTAAATATTTCCAAATACTCACCAAAACACTTAGCCATATTTTCACTCCAAAATTCAAGACTCAAAATCCTTATCCCAAGCTAAGGATTATCTTCAAGCATCAAGCCTTCATTTTCAATCTTCACCAAGAACTTCTCTAAAGCTAAGGTATGTGGTGTTGAACCATTGGGTTTGTTCACCCATGGTGCCTAAGCCTCCTTTTTACTAATATTGCATAATTTAAAGTTGATTTTACATGTGGGTCTTGTATATTGAGAAATTTATTGCGCAGTGATTTTAGTTCATGAAAGTATAGTTGTTTTAGCATGTTTTGAGCTCTAAATCTTGGATCTAATTTTAGATTTGATGAGGGGTTTTTACGTGAATGTCTTCGGGGTGTTGCAAGGTGTTGATTGATGGTTTTACTACAGATTTTCTTGCATGATTTCATCTCCAAATTGCATGGTATTTTACCCCTATTACATAGCCCGCAAGTACAACAACAACATTACCCTAATGCCTCAAAGGCTCCCACCCATTACGGGGTAAGGGGGGTCGAATGTACGCAGCCTGACCCCTATGTTTAAAAACATAGCGCGACTATTTCCAGATGACCCATGATGAGAATCGAAAGTTGCATTTACTAACTTCTACTTCACAAGTGAAAGAAGCGCGGACAGTTTATAGAACCATTTTGCTTTATTCCATCATACATAGCTCGCAAGTGTTTGATAAAATGTCCAGCTAGGGTTTCTTATGGAAATGAAAGTCCAAAGCATGAGATATGATATGATTGACTATATGATGATGAAATGAGCTTATTTACATGATATATATGTTCTATATAATATGTTTCACTAGACCATGCAAGGTTCGGGGGGTATAGGAGCTCGGATAACTATGTGAGGGATATGTACCTCGCTACTAGGGTGTCCAGGTGTGAATGGCATCAACCATGTGAGAGGTATGTACCTTGCCATCAGGGTTTCTAGGTGTGAATGGCATCAACCATGTGAGAGGTATGTACTTTGCCACCAGGGTTTCTAGGTGTGAATAGCATCAACCATGTGAGAGATATGTACCTTGCCACCAGGGTGTCCAGGTGTGAATGGCATCTCCCAACCAAAGTTAGGATTCTAGCTTAGTCTCTTCTACACATATGATATCCTATATGAGCATGAGCTACTTAAGCATGTTTTACTTACGCGTTGATCATACATATCATATTATTATATTCTGCTTATTATCTAATGTATGCATTTTGAGTATGATGTCTATCTATTATTGTATTGCATCCCACATACTTAGTACACCCAAATTTACTAACACATACTCTTACCTACATGATATCACCATGTAGGAATCGGTGCTTAAGTGGATCATTCTCCTCCTCCACGTGGCTAGATCTGTTCTACTCAAAGATAGTTGGTGAGTCCTCCACTTTGGGGAACTTAGTCTATGTTGCTATTATCTATTATTGAGATACTTTCTTATGTTGTATTTTTTACTATGGGGGTGAGCCTGGTTACTTTGTCTTGGTCCCAGCTCTATCTATGTATTTGGAGGTGTTTGTCGGACAAGTTATGTGTCTATGTTATGAACTTTGAATCTTGTCTCTTAATTATGATGTTTCCGCAAGCTTTCCCTTAGCCCAATTTCCCCTATTCCTACTTTATATTTCATTTATACGCTTCTGCGACCAAGGATGTGTAATGACAAGTTAAAAGGCTTGTTTGGGGTTCCTTCGGGTTCCCCATTCTCTGTGTCACGTCTACGCCCTAGGCTTGGGTCGTGACACTTTCACGGTCTGTGTGGTGCTATACGGACCATGTGGAGCCTACTTGAAGTGGCCCTTGGCCTTGTGTAAGTGTTTGAGGAACTTAATCTGGAGGGTGGGACCAACACATACCATACATGGACTCCACACAGTTTGTTTGAGGCCATACGAACTGTGTGGTGGAATGTATGGTAGGCTTGGGCTTGAGACTCCACAGTTTTGAGCCTAAGGCAAGTCACACGGCCTATCTCACAGATAATATGGTGCTTCACGGTCTATGAGGCCCTTTTCGTATAGCTGCCAGAGTAAAATTTTTTAAGTATTAGATCACCATCTCAAAACTTCGTCGTGGAGAATTTTCTAAGTAAGGTAGTACGGAGGATACATAGACAATGTGGCTTGGTACAGTTCGTATAACCCTTTTGTATGGGTGCCTACATTGAATTTTTCTAAGTATGGGATTTTCGTCTCGAACCTTTATCAAGTGAACATTTTCTGGGTGTTGGACCATGGGCAAGTATACGGTCCGTATAGTGCTTCATGGACCGTATATCCCCTCCTTGAGACCTTGACTTCAATTTTTCTACTCGTTTCATTAATGGCATTTTCATAATTATGATTTATCCTAAGGATCTTTTGCGACTTTCTATGCTACCTAAAGACATTCAAATGACCTATATTTTATTCCTCTCATTCAAATTCATCCTAACAATTAGAATTACATTAAACTCTCCTTAAGAACTCTCTCAAAGGATCTTGTGAAGACTAAGTTTGGAAATCAAGGGAAAACTCTTTTCTTCATCAAATATCTTCTTGAATCTTCTTCATTACCCAAGGAATATTGGATTTATTCGAGGTCCCTTTCAACCAAGAACATCCTAACTCTTTTCACTTGATTTTACATGAAATTTTGCTTACTTTAAATATGGGGTTTGACAATTATTGTTTAATAAATTCAATTGAAGTATGGGTTATGCTTATTTGTTGATTCTAAGTTGATTTAAGCCCTAACATGTTGAATTACATGAGTATTATGAAAATTTGATCATGTGTTGTCCCTTTAAAGTTTGATCTAAGCATGGATAATCAATATTATGATTTGAATGTGAATTTTACTTATGAGGTTACTTGAATTTCATCTTATAATGTTGATTTTAGATTGAATCTATATTACCTATTGCTATTCACTTATCACTCATAGCATATGCATTTATGAGCAATAGATTTTGGTGAAAATGAAATAGTAGGTTAAGCTCACATATGTTTCGAAAATGGATTGGTGTCTTAAGCTCACTCATATGGTTATGACAAGAATGTGATCACATAAATGTCTATCTCGTTGAGCATATTGGGTGTTTACTCCTTATTTGATAATGTGAATAGGCTATTTCTATGCATGAAAAGTATGATATGAAATGTGATTTGTCATTTGAGCCCAAGTACGAGTTATTAAGAATGATGGTTGGCTTTTAAGCCCAAGTGTGCATTGAAATGATTTGATAAGACTTGCATCTCTTTGAAATCATGTATATGTATATGTATTCTTGTGGAATTATGATTTAGCACCAATGGATTTGGGGTGTTAGGGCTGTCCCCAAGGGCCCTCTCCCTTTCCTTGAACTATCTGCCAACCATAGGTATATGTTTATGAAAATTCTATTTGAAATGGAGGTACCCGTAAGGAAGGTTAACTCTCGAAAATGGGGGTGCCCCAAAATAGAAGTATGATATGATATGAAGTGAAAATCCTATCCAAAATGGGAGTGCTCATAAGGAAGGTTGCTTCCCCAAAATGGGGGTGCCCGTAAGGTGAAGTATGGTTTACCTTAGGCAAGTAGACCACCTTTTTACCGATGTAGGGATTACACTGGGATTCCAAGTAATAGCTCGTTTGGTCTTATCTATGATGGTTAATATTACATCCCCACTTTATATGAGCGTTATTGAATTTCATGCATCATGAGGCATATTGTTATACTACTTTTCATTAGATATATGCTTCTTTCTATATTATGTGCCCTACTCATCTAGCATTAAATGCAGATTTGGTAAGTCATTTACATTGTATCCCTACATACATAGTACATTCAAACGTACTAACGCATACTTTTTCCTACATGATCTAACCATGTAGGGACCAAGGACTACCTTTATCCACCGTACGACGATTAGCTTGGATCTTAGATTTGCATATTGTGATGAGCCCTATCTACCAAGGATAAACCACCATTCATCTACCTATGGTGCTTTTATTTATGTTAATTACTTTGAGGGTGAGCCCGGGAAATGTCTTGGCCCCCATCCTATCTTATGACTAGAGGCATTGTTGGACATCTTGTAAACTATTTTACATTTATATGCTTGGTCTTGTATTTAGAGATCATGTTTATGGTTATAGCTATCTATTGGATATCGTTATGTGGATTGACTATGAGTATCATGATGTGATTATATGTTGTGATGTGAATGATCCTAAGTCCCGAATATCCCCCATAAAGTGAGTCATACTTACATGCCCTCAGTATTTATGTGCTACATGTTTTGGGAATCCATGTTACTCTTTTTCCCTATGGTATCCCCCCTAGCGTAAGTCATATTTTCTTGTCCCTTAGGACTATATGTTTATCATTTATGCTTTCAAACTAGTGATGTGAATATGGATACTTTGAGGCTTGTTTGGGGACTCTTGGGTTCCCATTCACCATGTCACTCCTAGACTTTAAGTCTGCGTCATGACAACTTAGTATTAGAGTACTAGGTTTGTAAATGATCGTCGAAGTTCGACATGCCACGTTGAACAAAGTCTTATTCATGGGTGTGAAGTGGGAGGCTATGATGGCGCTCTAGGAATTGTCTCACTTCCTCATGTCTTATGTCATTCTTTGGACTGTATATTTTGTTCCTTATACTGATGGTATCCTTTCTACATTACACTAGATGCCTCCACAAAGAGCTCCCCTACCAAGACCGTCCCCGGCTAGTAAGGATCAAGTTCCCCAAGGACCTATGGAAGAGCCTATCTGTAATGGTGAATTTCATACGGCCTTTGCTATGCTTGTCCAGGTGTTTACTACTCAGACTAGGTAGGCTAATCTTCCTTGCATCCCTCTCCAGTTTCCAAGGTTAGAGATTTCACTCGGATGAACCCTTCAGAGTTCTATGGATCAAAGGCCGACGAGGATGCTTAACAGTTCATTGATGAGCTCACTAAGGTCTTGACTGTTATGGGAGTCACTTCAAAGGAGAAAGCTAAGTTGGTTGCTTTTCAGTTGAAAGATATGGCTCAACTGTGGTACACTCAATGTTGATAGAGAGGGTATGTGGCAATGTTGTTAAATGAGAGGAGTTCAAGTTTGCATTTCTGGACTGTTTCTTCCCCTTTGAACTTAGGTAAGCCAAGATGATTGAGTTTATCAATCTCAAATAGGGTGGTATGAGTTTGAGGGACTATGCCCTCAAGTTCACTAAGCTCACCGAGTATGCTCCTATGCTTGTGGCTGACCCCCATGAAAGAATGCACAAGTTCATTTCTGGTATCTCTGATTTGGTTGTGAAGGAATGTCATATGGCTATGATTATTTAGGATATGGACATCTATGTCTCATAACGTATGTTGAACAGATTGAGGGAGAAAAGCTCAAGGAGAAGAGGGTGTATGATTCTAAGAGGGCCCATTATGATGGTGCGTTCTCTAACCCCCAGGGTTGTGATTATAGTCACTTCCAACAGGTCCAAGGTTCTAATTCTCGGGCCGTTAATGCTATTGTTCTTCCCCTTAAGGCACAGGCTATAGGTTGGCCAATGCCTCCCCCATGTGCTACTTGTGGGAAGAATCACTCGGGTACTTGTTAGAATATTTTGGATGCATGCTTTAGGTGTGGTGAGAAGAACAACAAGATTTTTTATTGACCTAAGGTTGCACGGAGGGATCAAGGTCAAGTTTATCAAGGTGCAAGGGCCAGCAAAGAGCTTCATAAGGTGATGCACCAAGAAACAATAGGTTTTATTCTCTTCATGCTCGATAGGAAGTTAAGGAGACTCCGGATGTTATGACTGGTATGTTAGAAGTCTTTGATTTTGATGCTTATGCGTTGCTTGATTCGGGTGCTAATTTATCTTTTATGACTCCTCTATTGGCTGTTAAGTTTTGGTTTGAGTCCCAAAATTCTAAGGGAGCCCATTCCAATTAATACTCCCATGGGTGAACCTATTGTTGCTCATAAAGCTTATCGGGGTTGTCCAGTTTCTGTTTTGCATAAGGTATTCCCATGTGATCTTGTAGAGCTTGAGATGTGTTATTTTGATGTAATTCTTGGGATGGATTGGTTTCATCCCTCATATGCCTCTATAGATGGTAGAACTCTAAAGTCAAGTTCCAATTTCTGAATGAGCCCATTCTTGAATGGAAGGGTAGTGACTCCGCTATTAAAGTTCAGTTAGTTTCTTACCTTAAGGGCCGAAAGATGATTTCCAAGGGGTGTATCTATTATATTGTGAGTGTCAAAGATGTGGAGTCCCAGTCACCTACTCTTGAATCGGTTTCGGCAGTAAATGAGTTTCCCGATGTGTTCCCTAAAGACTTTCCTAGTATTCCTCCCGAAAGGGAAGTAGATTTTGGCATAGATCTTCTCCCAAATACTCAACCTATCTCTATTCCTCCTTATCATATGGCACCGATTGAGTTAAAGGAGTTGAAGGATTAGCTGAAGGACATTTTGGAGAAAGGATTTATTAGGCCAAGTATATCTCCAGGAGGTGCTCCGGTGTTATTTGAAAGGAAGAAAGATGGATCTCTTTGGATGTGCGTTGATTATAGGAATTGAATAAGGTGACCATTAAGAATAAGTACCCGTTGCCAAGAATCGATGACTTCTTTCATCCACTTCAAGGGGTTACCCATTTCATAAAGATTGACCTCCATTCGGATTATCATCAATTCAAGGTTATGGAGTGTGACATTCCTAATATAGCTCTTCGAACTAGGTATGGGCATTTTGAATTTATAGTGATGTCATTTGTATTGACTAATGCTCCGGCTATGTTTATGTATCTTATATATCGGGTGTTCAAGCCTTTTCTTGATAGTTTCATGGTTGTCTTCATCAATGATATCCTTGTTTATTCCCGACGTGAATGGGAGCATATAGATCATTTGAGGTTAGTTCTAAGTTTAGAAAATGTGAGTTTGGTTGGGTGAGGTAGCCTTTCTTGGTCATGTGGTGTCCAGTGATGGTATTAAGATTGACACAAAGAAATGTGAGGCCGTAAAGAATTGGCCTAGACTATTGACTCCTTCGGATATTTGAAGTTTTCTTTGATTGGCTAGTTATTATAGAAGGTTCATTGAAGGATTCTCATCAACTGTATCTCCATTGACCAAGTTGACTCAAAATAAGGCTAAGTTTATATGGTCAAATGAATGTGAGAAGAGTTTATAGACTTTGAAGGATCGGCTTACATCGGCTCCTATTTTGACTTTACCAGTTGGGTTTGTGGTGTATTGTGATGCTTCTCGAATTGAGTTGGGTTGTACACTTATGCAACAAGGTAAGGTGATAGCTTATACGTCAAGACAATTGAAGGTTCATGAGCGTAATTATCCAACTCATGATCTAGAGTTAGCGATGGTGGTGTTTGCCTTGAAGATTTGGATACACTATTTGTATGGGGTGCATGTTGACGTTTTCACTGACCACAAGAGCTTGCAATATGTGTTCACTCAAAGGGATATCAACTTAAGGCAAAAAAGGTGGTTGGAACTTCTAAAGGACTATGATGAGTGTGTATTATCATCCTGGCAAGGAAAATATTGTAGTTGATGCTCTTAGTGGGCTATCTATGGGAAGTGTGGCTCATGTTGATAAGGGGAAGAAGGAATTGGCAAGGGATGTTCACCTTTTGGCTAGGTTGGGTGTTAGGTTGGCCGACTCTAATGATGGTGCTATTCATGTTTAGAATGGGGCTGAATCTTTAATGGTTATTGATGTTAAGCTAAGAAGATCTAGATTCGTCATTAGTTGAGTTGAAGAAATTAGTTGTCAAAAAGATGTTAGAGGTTTTCTCCCAAGGGGGAGATAGTGTGCTTTGGTATAAAGATCGGCTATGCATTCCAAATGTGGATGATCTTAAGAGAGTGATCACGATGAGTGAAGCCCATAACTCCCATTATTCTATTCACGCGGGACCTACTAAGATGTATCGCGATTTGAGGAAAGTGTATTAGTGGCACGGTATGAAGAAGGATATAGCTAAGTTTGTATTTGAATGCCCTTATTGTCAAGAAGTGAAGATAGAGCACCAAAGGCCCGGTGGTTTGGCCCAAGACATTGAAATTCATACTTGGAAGTGGGGATATAAATATGGATTTTGTGGTTGACTTGCCTCATACCCGAAGGCAATTAGACTCCATTTGGATTATCATTGACTAGATGACTAAGTTGGCTCATTTCCTACCGGTCAAGACTACTTTTAGTATCGAAGATTGTTCAAGGTTTTATATATATGAGTTGGTAGGGTGGCATGGTGTGCCTAAGTCTATCATATTAGATCGTGGCACCTAATTTCCTTCTCACTTTTGGAGGTCGTTTATAACAGGACTTGATACTAAGGTGAAGTTGAGTACCGCCTTTCATCTTCAAATTGATGGACAAGCTGAGAGGACAATTCAAACTTTGGAGGACATGTTGAGGGCTTGTGTGTTGGAATTCAAAGGTAATTGGGATGATCATCTTCCACTCATTGAGTTTGCTTATAATAATAGCTTTCATGCTAGGATTGGTATGGCACTGTTTGAAGCTTTGTATGGTAGGAAGTGCAGATCTCTGATGGGGTGATTTGAGTTGGGAGAAATGGCTTTGAATGGCTTGGATTTGGTGTTGGAAGCTATGGAGAAGGTGAAGTTTATTAGAGAGAGCTTGAAGATGGCCCAAAGTCGCCAAAAGTATTATTCTGATGTTAGGAAGAGTGATCTGGAGTTTCATGTTGGTGATTGGGTGTATGTGAAAGTTTCAGCTATGAAAGGTGTGATGCATTTTAGGGAGAGGGCAAGTTAAGTCCCCGGTGTGTAGGTCCTTATGAGATTGTTGAGCAAATTGGGAATGTGGCTTATAGGTTGGTATTGCCTCTGGATTTGAGTTCTATTCGATTTTCCATGTGTCTATGCCGAGAAAGTTGGTTGGTGATCCTAGTGTTATTGTGTCTTTGGAAGGTGTGGAGGTTGAGGACAACTTATCTTATGAGGAAGTTTCGATTGAGATTTTGGATAGGCAAGTGAAGCGGCTTCGTAACAAGGATGTGGCTTCGGTTAAGGTGCTTTGGAGGAATCAACATGTGTAGAGTGCAACATGGGAGGTAGAGTTGGACATGATGAAACGATATCCCCATCTTTTCCCATCTACTAAAGCCTAAGATATTAGGTTCCTTCTTTTCCAAATGGTCCCAATTCTTTCACTCTTGAGCTTCATGACATGACATACATTCATGTGCAAAAAAATGATCTTTAAGATGTTTTGAAAGATTTGACTATGTATAGATATGAGTTTTAATGACTTTATGATTTTCATGTAACACCTCTCACGCACCTCGGAAAAATACCTTATAGTGTATTGCTTGAATATCTCAAAATTTGTGTATAATTTCGCAAATCTGACTTCATATTCTTTTTCAGGAAGCAAAATTGTGTAGGAAGGGGGTGGTCATCGACTTAGGGGCTGAACCAGAAAGGGTATGCGAAAAGTCCGCATTGTGGACTTGTTGCACACTAGTGCAAAAATGGCTTAAAACCATTCTTGGGACAAAATAGGGAAAAAATTGAACTTTGTACTAAAATGTACTAGTCCGCTGCAAGTTTGTGTCGCGGACTTATCGTGGACTAGTTCAACAGGTTCTAATTTTCTGATTTCACTTAAGGAAAATTGGGTAATAACCTAGTGCATATATATACGGGAATACCTTACTCTTTATCCATTTTCAAGCCCTAGAACACTCAAAAACCCTCCCAAAAGTCCTCCTAATTCCTAGTAATCCCCTTATCAAAATTCAAGAATCTCAAGAACATGCTTTGAATTTCAAGAACCCAATTGAAGCCTCAAGTTTTCTTCAAGAAAGGCTCAAGTAAAGGTATGTGGATCTTCATCTATGAGTACTTTCACCCATGGAGCCCAACTCTCTCTTTTAATGAAATTTCGTAATTTTAAAGTTGAATAGTTTATGGTAATTCCTATTATGCATTGTACATATAATTTAAGTTTGAATTCATCAAGTAATGGTTTTATTATGCTTAAACACTATTGGAGTTTGATATTGTGATGGATTTTATGATATTAAAGTTATGTACTCTATGATGCTATGAAAATCTATGAAAACTCTTGTGGATTTCAGTTGGATTTCATGATACCCATAATGAGGGTTTTACTAAAATATTAATGGGTGGATTTGAATGATTTTAAAATGAATTAATTTTACTCCTCTCTAGTCTTATACTCTTAAATTACATGATTTTGAGCATATGTGTATACACCAACCATGTTTGTCTAAATTTACATGATAAGGATTCTTATGTTGATGAAAGACTATTGCATATTTTTCAAGATAAGTATTTTATGATAAATTATGGGCTCCTAAGCATGTATTAAACTCATGAAAAGTGCCTATTATTTGTAAGTAAAATGTTGATCCCTCATACTATATTCTACACTCTTGTGTGTGAATAATGTCTACATGAAGGGGTTAAGCATGCTAACTATTTTAACCTCATGTAAAAACTAAAGCTCACTAGAAGGGGTCAAGCAAATTACAATCTCTACCCTCATGTGAAATGTAATGCCTACTAGAAAGGGTCAAGTCCATGAAATATTTGTACCCTCTAGTATAAGGTATATGCCATGTGTAGGGGTCAAGTATTTGAATGAGCTGCTCATTCCATATTATCATGTTTTAACAAGTCATTCAAATTATGATTAAATTCATAATTGTATCAATTATTCCTTGGAATTAGACTTAGCACCGAAAGAGGCTTAAGGTGGGGCTCGAACCAAGGGGTCCTTGTATAAAATCTTGATCTCTTAACAATGTGCCACCATAGGTTTATATTATTTCCCTAAATGTGCTTTACTAGTGGATCGCATGCTAGGACAAGTTCTCTACTTCGTGGGGTGCTTGGTTTACCTTGGCAAGTAGATCACTACTTTTTCAGTGAGGAGACAGATATCAGGATTCTAAGTAATAGCTCGCTTGGTCTTATATCTTGGTTAGGGTCTCCTCCCATATATGTATGATATATTATGTAAGTTTTACTATCTCCATGCATGTTTTAGTTTAAGCATTGATTATACATGTCATATTGAGCTTATGTCTACTGATCATGATTATACATCTTGATTATCATGGAATATGTTCTTTGTTGCATTGCACCCTGCATACTTAGTACATGCCAAGTACTAACGGATATTTTTTGCCTATGTGATTTAACCATGCAGGGATCAGAGCTGCTATTCATCCTTCTCCTCCTGGCTAGATGGATTATTTGAAGATAGCTATTGGTGAGTCCTCCATTTCAGGGACAATAACCACTTTCCTTTCATGTTTTGTTAAGACTTAATGTACTTATGGATATTTATCTTTTCGGGGTGAGCCCGGGAGATGTCTTGGACCCCATTCCACTCACGTTAGAGGTGTCGTTGGCTATATGGATATGTATGTTATGATCTTGACTTCACTATATTTATTGACATGCCCCGCATGTTCTTCGGAAAGCTCCATAATCGTAATTTTCATATATCTCAATATCTGTGCGTGATTTCAAAAGTTCGACTACATAATCTTGATTAGAGGGCAAAATTAAGTGGGAAATGGGTATATCCCAGATTTTAGAAGACCCGTAGTGAAAAATAACTTTCGCTAATTTCTGAATGACAGTGGTTGTCCGTGCCCTGGCCGCGATGTGCTAGGGGCGTGGACTAGTGTAAACTGAGGTCCGCGTCTGGTTCCCGCCGCGCCAGGGTCGCGACCCAATGCAACATTTTCCTTGACTTTCCTATTTCTCCCAAGGGCATTAGGGTCATAGCCCCATGCCTATTTAAATGTAAAATCTCCCATACTTATCCATTTTTCAACTCTATATCTCACAAAACCCTCTCAAAAATCCCTCCAAGACTTCATCAAATTTCTCATTCAAATTCAAGGATTTCAAGCTCAACTTTTGGAACTCAAGGACCCAATTCAAACTTCAAGTTTCCTTCAAGCTCATCTAACGAAAACCCAAGTTTAAGATGTGTGGTGTTCATCCATGGGTCCTTTCACCCATGGAGCCCAACCTTCTCTTTTCATGAAAATTGCATGATTTCAAGTTGTATTACCTATGGGTATCTCTTACTATGAATTATGAATGAAAGTTATGTTGGGGTTTTATCAAGTATTGTCGATTATGCATGAATATCTATTTTAAGCTTATACTATGAGTTGATCTATGTCTATCGAGGTTAGATACGATTTGAGCTTTGAGAACTATTAAGTACAGTGAACTTTTGAGGTTGATTTCATGATACCCAAATTGGGGTTTTACTATAATATTGGTGGGTTTATTTTGAATTGATTTTACTCATCTTATGTTCTCTTGAGTTGCATGACTTTGAACTATTACCATGAACCCTCCATGTGTTCGTGAAATTACATAACAAGAATTCCTAAGTTATTTACATGATTTACAATTCAAGTGACTTCATAATGTTTAAGGGCATTTAAACATGTATCTAATTCATGAAAAGTATCTATGATTTTACATATCAAATGCGGAGGTTTGTAATGCTCTATGGCTATTCACTAAGGTTATAACCGCTCAACTCAACCAATCAATGGGTACCCTCAAGACCTCAAATGATAAGAGGGGGGAGAGAAAGGCTAAGAGGGCCCGAGTTGATAGTGCAACATCTTCTACTAGACTACCAGTACCCAAGTACAAGGAGGAAAGGGTCTATTTCGTCATTTGTAAAGAGTGTCGCAAGAAGCATCAAGGGAAGTGTTTGGTGGGCATTGGGAGTTGCTTCAAGTGTGACAATGTTGGGCATAAGATGAGAGATTGTCCGGTGGTCTCAAAGAAAGGGCAAAGAAGGGTTCAAAGTGAAGGTGGCAGCGGTGGAATGACTTATACTAGATGCCCAAAATATGGGAGAAACCCTGGTGGCACATGTAGGAGAAACACGGATACATGCTTTGGGTAAGGAATGATGGGCCAAAAGATTCCTAATTGTCGATATATTCAAGGGAAAGGCAAGGGTGTTAGTGTTCAAGTTTCCCCTACGTGTCACAAATGGGGAAGGTACCCTCCAGGAGATTGTTTGGCTGGTTCAAGTTCATGTTTCGAGTGTGGCACAAAGGATCATAAGTCGAGACATTGTCCATGGGTTATTAAGGATTATGATGAGGACCGACGATGTTCTCAACCATACCCCTCTAGGGGTAACTGGACTTGAAATAGTGCTTCGTAGGTATATTAAAAGTTTATGATTATATGTGTATGCATTGATTTATTCCGGTGTCACTCTTTCTTTCATTACTCCTTTTGTTGCCAAAATGCTTCATGTGAGTGAGTCCCGAATTATTGTGTGAACCTTATGAAGTGACTACCCCCGTTGGTGAGTCCGTTGTTGCTTAAACAGTATATAGAAATTGTCCTGCATTCGTATTGCATAACGACTTGCCTTGTGATTTTTTTGAATTAGACATAGTAGATTTTGATATTATTCTTGCGATGGATTGAATACATGCATATTATGCCTCCATTAATTGTAGGATCTATATGGTGAAATTTCAATTCCCTAATGAGCCCATTCTTGAGTGGGAAAATCGTAATGTGGTGGTCAAGAGTAGATTCATTTCTTGTCTTAAAGCCCAAAAGTTTATCTCTAAGGGTTGCCTTTATCATCTTGTGAGGGTTAGGGATATGGACTCTAAAGTCCTTCCTATTAAGTCTATTCCAGTGGTCAATGAGTTTGTTGATGTCTTTCCCAATGAGCTTCTCGATGTTCCTCCCGAAAGGGAAATATACTTTGGTATAAACCTCCTTTCTGATATACAACCCATTTTCATTCCCCCTTACCATATGCCCTTGTAGGAATTGAAGGAGTTGAAGGATAAACTGAGAGATTTGTTGGAGAAAGGTTCACAAGGCCTAGAAAGTTACCATGGGGTGCACCTTTGTTGTTTGTAAAGAAGAAGGATGGTTCTGTTATAATGTGCATTGATTACCATCAACTTAATAGGGTTACCTTAAAGAACAAGTACCCTCTACCAAGAATTGATGACCTTTTTGATCAACTACAAGGAGCTAGTCACTTTTCTAAGACTGATCTTCTATCCGGATACCATCAAGTGAGAGTGAGGGAGGGTGATATTCCCAAGATGGACTTCCAAAGTAGGTATGGGCATTTTTAATTTGTGGTTATGTCTTTTGGATTGACCAATGTATCATCTATATTTATAGATCTCATGAATAGGGTCTTTAAACCCTACTTTGATATGTTTATGGTGTTCTTTATTGATGATATCTTGATTCACTTCTAGAGTGAAGAGGATCACGTGAATCATTTAACGGTGGTGTTGCAAATCTTAAGGGATGAGAAGTTTTTTGCTAAATATGAAAAGTGTGAGTTTTGGTTGAAAGAGGTTGCATTTGGAGCATGTGATGTCGGGTGATGGCATTAAGGTGGATCCTAAGAAGATGGAGATGATAAGAAATTGATCTAGGCCCTTGACTCCAATGGATATTAGGAGTTTCTTGGGTTTGGTGGGTTACTACCAGAGGTTTGTGAATGGTTTCTCATCTATTGCTTCCCCGACGGCTAAGTTGACCCAAAAGAAGGCAAAATTGTTTGCATTGATGAATGTGAAAAGAATTTTCAAAACCTTGAAGGACAAGCTTGTCTCCACTCCTATTTTGTCCTTACCAGAAGGATTAGAATGGTTTGCGGTTATTGTGATGCTTCAAGGATTAGTTTGGGGAGTTTGGCTCATATTGATGTTGGTAACAAAGCGGTAGTTAGAGAAGTTCACTGGTTGGATAGGTTGGATGAAGTTGAAAATGGTAGTGTAGTGGTTCTTGATAGTTCCAAATCTTCTTTGATTGAGGAAGTCAAGTCAAAACAAGAACTTAATCCCACCTTGCTAGAGTTGAAGGCCTTGGTAAGAGATGGTAAAGTGGAGGTTTTCTCCCAAGGGGAATATGGTACCCTTAGGTACCAAGGTAGATTGTGTGTGCGTAATGTTGATGATTTGAGGGAGCTGTTTTGAAAGAGGCTCATGATTCATCCTATTTTATTCATCTCGGTTCCACAAAAGGGTATAGAGACGAGAGAGGCGCATTGAGGGGATGGTGTAATTGGCCCAGATTTGGTTATGGAAGCTTTGGAGAAGGTGAGATTGATAAGGAAAAGGTTGAAGATGGCTCAAAGTAACAAAAGTCATATTTTGATGTGAGAAAGAGAGATCTTGAATTTAAGGTTGGTGATTGGATCTAATTGAAAGTCTCACACATGAAAGGTGTGGTCCGACTTGGCAAGAAAGCTAAATTGAACCCAAGGTTTGTAGGGCCTTATAGAATTTTGAGGATAATTGGTAACGTTTCATATGAATTGGAGATGCCTATGGAAATGGGTATCGTTCATTTGGTCTTCCATGTGTCTATGTTGAGGAGATGTATCGTGACCCAAGTGCTATTGTGCCTTTAGAAATTGTGGGTGTGATGGAAGATAAGTTGACCTATGAGGAGGTCCCAGTTGAAATATTGGATAGACAAGTAAAAAGGTTGAGGAAGAAAGATGTAGCATCCGTCAAGGTCCTTTGGAGGAACCAACAAGTTGAAAGTGTCAATGGGAAGCTGAGGCAGAGATGAAAAAGTTATACTCATATCTCTTCCACTCTACCCAAGCCGAAGGTAAAAACTTAAGTCCCATCTATGATTTTAAGTCTTAAGTTTCAGCCCTCCTATCATGTTGCATGCATTCATATTTATGGTTACACGTTTATGGTAATTTTTGACATTCATATTGAGATTTTTGAAAATGGTGCTTAAGTGCATTTGTTTCATTCATGTCAGGCTGAAATCTTCATGATTACTTCTCTTTATTTGACATTCGGGGATGAATGTTCCCTAAGGGAAGAGACTGAAACGCTCCACATGTGCTTTGGAAAGTCCCATAATAATAATTTCCATATATCTCAAAATTCGTGCATGATTTTAAAAATTCGACTTCATATTCTTGATCGGAGGGCAA
This sequence comes from Solanum clarkiae, assembly GCA_011800125.2. Classification (NCBI taxonomy): domain Eukaryota; kingdom Viridiplantae; phylum Streptophyta; class Magnoliopsida; order Solanales; family Solanaceae; genus Solanum; species Solanum clarkiae. The sequence goes on along the minus strand of JAABOM020062507.1, from coordinate 17,074 downwards.
AATTGAGTGGGAAATGGGTATAACCCAAATTTTAGAAGACCTATAGCAAAAAATAATTTTTTGTAATTTACGAATTCTAGTGGTTGTCCGTGCCCTAGCCGCAATGCACCAGGGTCGCGAACTAGTGTAAACTGACGTCCGCATCTGGTCCGCGTCGCGCCAGGCCGCGGACCAGTGCAACATTTTCCTTGATTTTGTTATTTTGCCCAAGGGCATTGGAGTCATAGCCCCATGCCATTTAAACATAAAATCTCCCATACTTAGCCATTTTTCAACTCTATATCTCACAAAACCCTCTCAAAAATCTCTCCAAGAATTCATCAAATTTCTCATTCAAATTCAAGGATTTCAAGCTCAATTTTGGAACTCAAGGACAAAATCCAAACTTCACGTTTCCTTCAAGCTCATCTTAAGAAAACCCAAGTTTAAGACATGAGGTGTTCATCCATGGGTCCTTTCACCTATGTAGCCCAACCTTCTCTTTTTATAAAATATTGCATAATTTCAGGTTGTATTACCTATGGGTATCTCTTATTATGAATTTGGAATGAAAGTTATGTTGGGTTTTATCTGGTATTGTTGATTATGCAAGAATATCTATTTTAAGTTTATATTATGAGTTGATCTATGTCCATTGAGTTTAAGCATGATTTGAGCTTTAAGAACTACGAATTAAGGTGAACTTTTGACGTTGATTTCATGATACCCAAATTGGGGTTTTACTACAATATTGGTGGGTTGATTTTGAATTGATTTTACTCATATTTTGTACTCTTAAGTTGCATGATTTTGAAATATTACCATGAACTCGCCATGTGTTCGATAAAATTACATGACGAGAATTCTCAAGTTTTTTACATGATTTACAATTCAAGTGACTTCATGATATTTAAGGGCATTCAAACATGTATCTAATTCATGGAAAGTATCTATGATTTTTTACAAGTATCAACTTGAGCACCATGTCAATATTTTATCCTATTGTGAGCCATTCATGTCAAGTTGAGGGAATCATGCATGATTATTATTTACACTCATGTTCAAGTTAGGCTCTCCATTAGAGATCAACATGTTTTAGATCTACTCATGTCATGTTTCATGTCTCTTAGCAGATGTTCAAATTATTATTAAAGTTATGATTATTTCAAGTATTCCTTCCTATTAGAGTTAGCACTAATTGAGGCTTTGGGTGAGGGCTCGACTCAAAGAGTCCTTACATAAAGTCTCTAAACTATGTGCCACATAGGATTGTATTTTTCCCTCATATGGCTTCTAGTGGATCCATCTAGACATACCACACCTTGTTGGCGGGGTGACATGCCTCGATCACCTTGTTGGGGGTGACATGCTCCGGTTTACTCATGTTTCCCTCATGTCGAATCATGTATGGTTTACCTTGGCTAGTCCACCACACCTTGTCGAGGGGGTGACACGCCTCAATCACCTTGTCGAAGGGGTGACATGCCTCGATCACCTTACCAAAGGTGTGACAAGCCTTGGATTCCAAATAGTAGCTCGCTTGGTCTATGTCAGTTAAGGTCTCCTCCCATATATATATTATGTAAGTTCTATGTTTTATATACATATTTCATGACAAGCATTGTATATATATGTCATATTGAGATTATATCCATTACTTATATGTATGCATTTCAAATATGATGGCTTATATCATTGTTGCATTGCATCCACATACTTAGTACATTCAAATGTACTAATGCATACTTTATACCTACATGATATCACCATGTTGGAACCGGAGCCCCCTTTTGATCATTCTCCTCCACGTGGCTACTTTGGTACTTTGGAGAAAGCTTTGGTGAGTCCTCAATTTCGAGGACAATATCTACTTAATTCATGTTATGTTTGAGACTCCTTCTTTATGTTGAATACTTATTATTATGAGGGTGAGCCCGGGAAGAGTCTTGGACCCCGCTCTAATCTAAAGTAGAGGTATTTGTTGGACACTAAGTTTGTGTATACTTTCAAGCTTGACTTATCTTATGTACCTATGCTTATGAAGGATTCCTTTTATTCCCAACTCCCTTTTAAATACTTGAATCTTTTTATGCTTATTTTTTACTTCCACAACTAAGGATGTGTACATGTTACGATCAAGAGTCTTGTTTAGGTTGTCGTCGGACTTCTCATTAACCATGTCACATCTAGGCCCTAGGCTTTGGTCCTGACATTTATGTGATTATGAAAGACTTCCCTTAGTCCTTATCCCTTTTTATGTGTTGATATTTGTTTATGATGTGATAGAAGTCCCAAGTCCCCTATTTCCCCAATAGCATGAGTCAAACTTACCCCCTCCCCCTTTAGACCTTATTTGTTTTATGATTCATGCAAATCCTCTTTCCTAAAAAATCCCCATAGTGTGAGTACATGCAAATCATCTTCCCTATAACATCCCCATAGCATGAGTCCAAAGTCCTGCTTCCCCTTAAAATTATTTGATACTTGCTTGTTGTTTAATTATACTTCCGCAACCAAGGATGTGCAAATAATCTTCTAAGAGGCTTGTTTGGATTTTTATCGGATTTTCCATTCATTGTGACACATCTAGGCCCTAGGATTGAGTCGTGACAAGCTTGATATTAGAGAACTTGTTAATGGTCCTTGGATACCCAACACACCGTATCTAGTAGAGTCTTGTTCATAGTTGTAAAGCACGCCACAACTATGAATAGGATGCTATGAGGCCAGGAAATGAATCACTTCTTCATAATCCATGTCATGCGGTAGAGCTAAATCCTCTAAGGTTTATTTATAATTCCTATCCTTTATGTTTTTGAAATATATCTTACGCTCTTCAGAATGGAGGACAAGATGGTAATCATCCCTTGCTTAAGGATCAACTTCCCAACAATAACATATCAAATGTTGAGATTTTCTATTCTCTATAGCTATTGGCCAATGTTGTAACTGCTCAAGTAAACCAACAGGCGACTACCCTCGGGATTACAATGATAAGATGGAGGAGACGAAGGCAATGAGGGCCCGAGTTAATGGTGCTTTATCTTCTACTAGTGTACCAGTTCCCAAGTACAAAAAAGAAAGGCTCCCTTTTGCCATTTGTCAAGGATGTGGCAAGAAGCATCAAGAAAAGTGTTTAGCTGGCACCGAGGGTTGTTTCAAGTGTGGTGGTATTGGGAATAAAATGAGAGATTGTCTTATGGCCTCTGCAGAAGGGAGAATAAGGGCATGATTTGAAAGTAGACTTCCATACGCTAAGCTCGGTGGTAATGGTGCACCAAATCCTCCTAGGTGCCCAAAATATGGAAAGAATCATGTCGACACTTGTTTGAGAAATACGAGTGCATGTTTTTGGTGTGGCAAGATGTTCCACAAGATTATTGATTGTCCATATGCTCAAAACAAAGGAAAAGATGGTCGCCCTCAAGGACATGGTGCTCATAGAACTCGAAAGGCACAAGGCATGCCAATGGTGGTGGTGCTACTTTTCCTAAGTATCAAAGGTGTGAGAAGAACCATGGAGGCATTCGCTGAGGAGGACCAAGTGGTTGTTTTTATTATGGAAAAATGGGGCACAAGTCTCTAGGTATCCTTATGTTGCTAAAAGAGGTGAGGAAAGGTGTACTCGTGGTCAAGCGGTTCCAAGCGTTTGTAAACTGATTCTATGATCTTCAAGAGAGGCAAGAGGTGGATGATGATTCCCTCAATGTTATGGCCGGTACATTAAAGGTTTTACGATTATGATATTTATGATTTATTGGATCCAGGTGCCACTTTCTCTTTCATTACTCCATTTGGTTTTAATAGGCTTGAGGTGTATTCCAAATCGTTGTGTGAACCCTTTGAGGTGTCTACCACTGTTACTGAGTCAATTGTTGCTAGAAGAGACTATAAGGTTTGTCTCATGTCTATATTGCATAAAGTCTTGCCTTTTGATTTATTTTATCCTTGTCATGGTAGATTTTGATATTATTCTTGGGATGGATTGACTACATGCATATCATACTTCCATTGATTGTAGAACCCGCAAACTTAAGTTTCAATTTCCTAATGAGCCCATCTTTGAGTAAGAAGGTCATAATTTGGTGGTTAAGGGTAGGTTCATTTCTTGTCTAAAGGCCCGAAAGTCAATTTCCAAGTGTTGTACATATTATCTTGTAAGGGTTATGGATGTCAAGTCTAGAGTCCCTCCTATTGAGTTGGTTTCAGTGGCTAATAAGTTTCGTAATGTCTTCCCCAATGAGCTTCTCGATGTTCCTCCCAAAAGGGAAATAGATTTTGGTATAGACCTCCTCCCCCATACAGAATCCATTTCCATTCCCCCTTACAGTATGGCCCCGACAAAGTTAAAAGAGTTGAAGGATCAATTGAGAGATTTGTTGGAGGAGGGTTTTATAAGACGTAGCAAGTCACCTGGTGCACCAGTGTTGTTTGTTAGGAAGAAAGATGGCTCACTTAGAAGGTGCATCGACTACTGGCAACTTAATAAGGTCACTATAAAGAACAAGTATCCTTAGCCAAGAATGGATGACCTATTTGATCAACTATAAGAAACTAATCATTTTTATAAGATTGATCTTGGGTCCAAAAACCATGAAATAAGGGTAAGGAAGTGTGATATTCCCAAGATGGCTTTTTGGACTAGATTTGAGCATTTTGAATGCATGGTGAAGTCACTGGACCTAACTAGTGCACCGGTGATATTTGTGGATCTCATGAATAGGGTCTTTAAACTCTATCTTGGTATGTTTGTAGTGGTGTTTATAGATGATATTTTGATTTTCTCCCGGAGTGAAGAAAACATGTGAAACTTTGAGGGACAAGAGGTTGTTTGCTAAATTCGATAAGTGTGAATTTTGTTTGAAGGAGGTTGTATTCCTATGGTGTGTGGTGTAGAGGCATGGAATTAAAGTGGATCCTAAGGAGATAGAAGTGATAAGAAATTAGCCTAGGCCCTTAACACCAACAACTATTAGGAGTTTCTTAGGCTTGGTGGGGTACTACCGGAGATTTGTGAATGGTTTCTCTTCGATTGCTTTCCCTTTGACAAAATTGACACAAAAGAAGGCAAAATTTGTTTGGACCGATGAATGTGATAAGAGTTTCTAAACTTTGAAAGACAATCTTATATCTGCTCCTATATTGGCTCTACCAGAAGGGTTAGAAGGGTTTATGGTTTATTGTGATGCTTCAAGGGTTGGTTTGGGGTGTTTATTGATGCAAAGTGGCAAAGTCATAGCATATGCTTCATAGCAACTAAAGGTTCATAAATGTAGTTATCACACCCATGATCTTGAATTAGTGGACGTGGTATTTTCTTTAAAAATATGGCATCATCATTTGTATGGGGTCTATGTAGACGTATTCACCGACCACAAGAGTCTCCAATATATATTCACACAAAGAGAACTTAATTTGAGGCAAAGAAGCTGGTTAGAACGCCTTAAGGATTTTGACATGAGTCTACACTATCATCCTAGCAAAGCTAATGTTGTGGCCAATTCTCTAAGTAGAGTGTCCACAGAAAGTGTAGCTCATATTAATGATGGCAAGAAGGTAGTGGCTAAAGAAGTTCACTGGTTAGCTAGATTGGGAGTTAGGTTGAAGTTGAAAATGGAGGTGTGGTGGTTATTGATAGCACCAAATCATTATTGATTGAAGAGGTCAAGTCCAAATAAGACCGTAACCCTTCCTTGCTAGAATTGAAAGCTCTGGTGAAGGATGGTGAAGTGGAGATTTTCTTCTGAGGGGGAGATGGTGTCCTTAGATACCAAGGTAGGTTGTGTGTGCCTATTGTTGATGGGTTAAGGGGTTTGATTTTGAAAGAGGCACATAATTTGTCCTACTTCATTCACCTTGGTACTACAAAGATGTATAGAGACTTGAGGGAGGTGTACTACTAGGCTGGTATGAAAAGAGATATTGCCAAGTTTGTAGCCTGTTTCCACAATTGTGAACAAGTAAAGACGAACATCAAAGGTCGGGTGGCCTCACCCAAGACAAAGAAATTTCTACTTGAACTTGGTAAGAGATCAACATGAACTTTGTGATTGGTTTGCCAAAGCCTAGAAATCACTTTGGTTTTATTTGGGCTATCGTTGATAGAATGACAAAGTCGACTCACATTCTACCGATTAAAATAACTTATGGTGCCGAAGATTATGCCAAACTATGTATTCATGAGTTAAATGTTTCATGGAGTACCATGGTCTATTATTTCGGATCGTGGTGCTCAATTCACTTCTTACTTTTGGATATCCTTCCAAAAGGGTCTTGGTACCAAAGTCAAGCTTAGCATGACTTTTCATCCTCAAACGGATGGTCAAGCCAAAAGGACAATTCAAACTCTTGATAATATGCTTAGTGCTTGTGTTTTGGAGTTCAAGGGTAGTTGGGATGAACATCTTCCACTCATTGAGTTTTCTTACTATAATAGTTATCACTCTAGCATTAGAATGAATCCTTTTGAAGCTTAATATGGTAGGCATTGTAGGTCCACAGTAGGTGATTTTACATGGGATAAATGGCTTTGTTGGGGCCAGATTTGGTTATGGAAACTTTGGAGAAGGTGAGGTTGATAAGGCAGAGACTGAAGATAGCTCAAAGTAGGCAAAATTCCTACTCCAATGTGAGAAGGAGAGATCTTGAGTTTAACATTGATGATTGAGTGTATTTAAAGTCTCGCCCATGAAGGATGTGGTCCAGTTTGGAAAGAAGGGAAAGTTGAGCCCAAGTTTTTTAGGGCCTTATAAAATTGTGAGGAGAATTAGTAAGGTTTCCTACGAATTGGAGTTGCCTATGAAGATGAGTGTGGTTCATCTGGTCTTCCATGTGTCTATGTTAAGGAAGTATGTAGGTGACCCAAGTTCTTTAGTGCCTTTGGAAGTTGGGGTGTTGTATAAGATAACTTGACCTATGAGAAGGTCCTTGTGGAAATATTAGATAGCAAGTGGAGAGGTTAAGAAACAAAGAAGTGGCATCTGTCAAAGTCCTTAGGAGGAATCAACAAGCCAAAAGTGTCACTTGGGAAGTTAAAGTGGACATGAAGAAGTAACATACATACCTCTATACTCTATTCAAGCCTAATGTAACAAATTAAATCCAATCTATGGTTTCAAGTCGTAAGTTTCATCCCTCATATCATTTTTTTCATGCGCGCATGTTCATGGTAACAAGTTTTGGTGATGTTGATGTATAGGTTTGAAACATTTGAGAATAATGTTAAGTGCATGGGTTACATTCATGTTGGGCTGAAAATTTTCTAATCACTCCTCTTACGTATGTTCATTTTACATTCGGGGATGAATATTCACCAGGCAAAGATAATGTAACAACTCTCATGTGCCTCAGAAAAATGCCTTATAGTGTATTTCTTGAATATCTCAAAATTCATGCATAATTTTGTAAATTCGACTTCATATTCTTTTTCAGGGGGCAAAATTAAGTAGAAAAGGGGTGGTCTTCGATTTTTAGATAACTGTAGAGGAAAACAATTTTCGCTACAGGGGATGAACTTGAAAGGGTACGGACTTCTGGCACACTAGTGCAAAAATGGCCTAAACCTATTCCTGGATCAACACAGGGAAAAAATTGAACTTCATGTGAAAATGTACTAGTCCGTTGCAAGTTTGTGTAGCGGACTTATCTTGAACTAGTTCAATAGGTTCCTTAATTTTTTGTTTTCACTTAAGGGCAATTGGGTAATAACCCAATGCCTATATCCACGGGAATACCTTACTGTTCAGCCATTTTCAAGCCCTATAACACTCAAAATCCCTTCCAAAAGTCCTCCTAATTCCTCATAATCCCCTCATCAAAATTCAAGAATTTCAAGAACTTGCTATGGATTTCAAGAACCCAATTAAAGCCTCAAGTCTTCCTCAAGTTTTCTTCAAGAAAGTCTCAAGTAAAGGTATGTGGGTCTTCATCCATGGGTCCATTCACCTATGGAGCCTAATCTCTCTCTCTCTTTATAAAATGTCATGATTTTAAGGTTGAATACTTTATGGATAATTCCTATTATGCATTGTACACATGATTTAAGCTTGAATTCTTTTGATTAATGATTTTTTTATGCTTAAACACCATTGGGGTTTGATATTGTGATGGATTTTATGATATTAAAGTTATGTACTCTATGATGCTATGAAATGCTATGAAAGAACTTGTAGATTTTAGTTGAATTTCATGATACCTAAAATGAGGGTTTTACTACAATGTTGGTGGGTGGATTTGAATGACTTTAAAATGAATTTATTTTACTCCTCTCTTCTCTTATACTCTTAAATTGCATAATTTTAAACATATGTACATATACCCACCTTGTTTGGATAAATTTACATGACAAGGATTCTTATGAAAGTTCCTATTATTTGTAAGTAAAATGTTAAGCCATTATGTCAAGTACTCTGTGGGATTAGACTTAGCACTGAAAGAGGCTTAAGGTGGGGCCTCGACCCAATGGGTCCTTATATAAAGTCTTGGTCTCTTAACTATGTAACACCATAGGTTTATATTATTTCCTAGACTTTATTAGTAAATCCAACTAGCACAAGTTCTCTACTTTTTGGGGTTATGGTTGGTTTACCTTGGCAAGTAGAATGGAGGAGACATACATCGGGATTCTAATTAGTAGCTCGCATGGTCTTATATGTCAGTTTGGGTTTCCTTTAGATTTTCCATTCACTATGTCACATCGAGGCCCTAGGCTTGGGTTGTGACATTTTAAGTTATGAAATATGCATTGTATCCTGTGTTTGAATGTTTTGTGTTCTAAGTCAAGCCTTTCAAGTCTAGTTCTAGCACATTCGGGGATGAATATTCTCAAGGGGGAGATGATATAAGGACTCAAATTTTGTATAACATTAATGGAGCTTGGAAATTTGGTTCTGAAAAGTTTGGGACCAAGGTGACGCTTCATGGAAGCCTTCACAGTCTGTGTGGTGCTATATGGACCGTGTGGAGCCTCCTTGAAGTGGCCCTTGGCCTTATCTGCGATGTGAGGGACTTAATTTGGAGTTTGGGACCAAGGCATACCATACTTGGACCCCACACGGTCCATGTGAGTCCATACAGATGTGTGGTGGATCTTATAGTAGCTTGGGCTTGAGACTCCACAGTTTTGAGCCTAAGGAAAGTCACACGACCCCTCTCACGGGCCGTATGGTGCTTCACGGTCTGTGAAGCCCTTTCCATGTAGGTGCCAAAGTGAAAGTTTTCTAAGTATTGCATCACCATCTCAGAACTTCATCGTGAAGAATTTTCTAAGTGAGGTAGCACAGAGGAGTATACAAACCCTGTGGCTTGGTATGGTCCATATAACCCTTTCATATAGGTGCTTACGTTGAATTTATATAAATATGGGATTACCATCTCGGACCTTTGTCAAATGAAATTTTTCTAAGTGTTGGAGCACGGGCAAGTATACGGTCCATATAGTGCCTCACGGACTGTATACCCCCTCCTTGATACCTTGACTTCAATTTTTCTACTCGTTTTATTAATGGTATTTTCGTAATTATGATTTATCTTCTTTTTTTTTTTTACTTTCTATGCTACCTAAAGACATTCAAATGGCCTATATTTTATTCCTCTCATTCAAATTCATCCTTACGCTTAGAATTACATTGAACTCTCCTTAAGAAAACTCTCAAAGGCTCTTATGAAGAATAAGCTTGGAAATCAAGGGAAAACTCCTTTCTTCATCAAATTTCTGCTTGAATTTTCTTCATTAGCTAAGGTATGTGGGATTAATTCTTGGTCCTTTTTAACCAAGAAGACCCAAAGTCTTTTCACTTGATTTTATATGAAATTTTTCTTATGAGAGTTATGGTTTAATAAATTCAATTGAAGTATGAGTTATGCTTATTTGTTGATTTTAAGTTGATTTAACCCCTAACATGTTGAATTACATAAGTATTATGAAGATTTTATTATGCATTGTCCCTTTAAAGTTTGATCTAAGCATGGGTAATCAATATTATGATTTGAATATGGATTTTTCTTATGAGTTTATTTGAATTTCATGAATTATTGTTGATTTTTAGATTGAATCTATATTGACCATTGCTATTCACATATCATTCACAGCATATGCATTCATGACCATTGGATTTTGGTGAAAATGAAATAGTGGGTTAAGATCACGTATGTTTTGAAAATGAATTGGTAGGTTAAGCTCACTCATATGGTTATGAAAAGAATGTGATCACATAAATATCTATGATATTTGTTCTTTGAGCATATTGGGTATTTACACCTCATCTGATAATGTGAATAGACTATTCCGATGCATGAAAAGTATGATATGAAATGTGATTTGACATTTGAGCGTATAAGTTAATAAGAATGATGTTTGGCCTTTAAGTCCAAGTGTACGTTGAAATTATTTGATGCATGAAATGCAATAATGCTCATATAACAATATTCCATGAAATTTATGATGCATGAAATGCAATAATGCATTGAAATGATTTGAAATGACTTGTACCTCTTTTAAAAGCATGTATACGTATATGTATTCTTGTGGGATGATAAATTAGCACCGATGAGATTAGAGGCATCAGGGCTATCCCCAAAGGTCCTTTTCCTCTCCTTCTTGAACTATGTGCCAGCATAGGTCTTTGATATCGTAACCCCACCAAACTGGGACACCCGTAAAGTGCGATTACAACTTTGATATGATATGATATGATACGATAATTCTATCCGAAATGGGAGGCTCGTAAAGAAGGTTACTTCTCCAAAATGGGAGGCCTGTAAAGAGAAGTATGGTTTACCTTTTGCAAGTAGGCTGCTTCTTGTCCAGTATGGGGATAACATTGGAATTCCAAGTAATAGCTCGCTATATTTTATGTCGGTTGAGGTCTCATCCCCTCTATATTAAAGCATTATGCATTGCATGCATCATTGATTTCATGGAATATTGATATCTTTTACTCTTTTGTTTATATACTTCTGTCTATATTATATGCCCTTGTCATCTAACATTGAATGCAAGTTTAGTAAGTTCATATGCATTGCATGCCCGCATACTTAGTACGTTCAAACGTACTAACACATATTTTTTGTCTACATGATCTAACTATGTTGGGACCAGAGACTATATCCATCCACCTTTTAATGACTAGTTCGGATTTGTGAGAATTGTTGTGGTGAGTCTTATCTTCCAAGGACAAGCCATCATCCATCTACCTTATGCTGCTTCCGCTTATGTTACATTTACTTTGATAGTGAGCCCTGTACATGTCTTGGCCCCCATCCTATTCTATGACTTGGTGGCATTGTTGGACAATATGTGTGTTATGTTTTGCTATTTGGAGCTTATATTGCAATCTATTGGATATTGTTATTATGATATTGGTTATGATATGATGTGTATTTTTGTTATGATGTGGAAATGTAGAAGATCTCAAGTCCCATTTTTACCCCATAGAGTGAGTCATACTTATCAGTCCCATAGTTTGTATGTGTTATGTGTTATTTGTGTCCATGCAAATCCCTATCCCTATGATATCCCTATTGTACGAGTCACACTTTCCTGTCCCTTAGAACTATGTGTTTATTATTTCTCTATACGCTTCTAAATCGATGATGTGAATTTGGATACTTTGAGGCTTGTTTGGGGACTCTCGGGTTCTCATTCGTCATGTCACTCCTATACCATAGGTCTGGGTCATGACGAAGTTAGAGTTAAATGAAGGTGATTGAGTGTATTTGAAGGGTCCCCAATGAAAGGAGCGATGCATTTTGGTAAGAAAGGCAAACTGAGTCCTAGATGCATAGGACAGTATGAGATAATAAAGAGAATTAGGAAGGTATCCTATGAATTAGATTCTCCTATGAAATTAGCTATGGTACATTTGGTGTTTCATGTTTCCATTCTATAACCTTGGGTGACTCAATTTTTATTATTCCTTTGAGAGATGTATCTATTGAGAAAGATCTGACTTATGAAGAGGTATCGGTTGAGATCTTGGACTGACAAATGAAAAAATTGAAGAACAAAGAGATTGCATCCATCAAAGTGTTATGGAGAAATCAACAAGTTTAGAGTGCTACTTGGGAGGCTGAAGCGGATATAATAATGAAATAGTTTTTGAATGATATTGATGTGGGAGGCTGAAGCGGACATACTAATGAAATGGTTTTTGAATGATATTTGATGCATAAGTTTGATTATTTTATGAAAATGATGATAAAGTTGCATTTTTGCATTTATGTTGTGATGATGATTGTATTCCTGCTCCATTCAAGTGTATCTATCTCATTCGAGGACGAATGATCCCAAGAGGGAGATATTGTAATACCCCTCATATTTAAAGGCTTGGAAAACTGAGAGTCAAGACTTCTGCTAACAAGTCAATTCTACGAGCCACCCTATGACCCATAGATGCATCCACGGGTCGTAGGTGCATTTGTGAAAAGTGCTCAGTGAAATTGAAAAATTAAAAAAAATCTGAAAGTTTTTGACTTATGAGTTATCAGACTGGTCCTTATAAAGACCCACAACCCGTCAACAGGTCTAGTGGGAGGAATCCTTGAGGAACCAAAAAATTTATCTAAGTCTAGGGTCTCAATACAAAGGGTAATATGGCCCGTAATTTCATCATGAGCCATGTTGCACGTTCATGGATCAGAAGCTGCAATTCCAGTAGCTTAACTTTTGTGACACCCTAACCTACAAGGCAAGATACCATTTGTAAGTTGATTCAAGCCTGTAGAAAAGGTTTGTTGGACGACTTTGGTAATTAATGAAGGGTGTTTTTAACTTTTTAAATCTATCTAAGTCCTAAACTATATCATTTTGGCTACCCTAACCGACCTAACCTCTAATTTTAGACATACTCAATGAAGATTAGCATTGTACTCATCCAACAAAAAATTTCACAAGAAAATGAAGGTTATACAAGAAACGACGACTTGTGACAAATGAAAATTTGAAAATTTGAAATATGAAATTAGGTTAGACATGCAAGAAAAGGGCAGTCAACATTTTCTCCTAATGTAAAGACAGTTTAACTGTAAAGAGTAAGTTATTCACCCATTTTAAAGATATTACTTATTTCTTGAAGTATGTGGAGGAGAACAACGTGTTCATGTTATAGTTTTTTATGCGGGTCAAAATTACTTGGCTGCACATCCAAGAGTACATTAAAATAACCTTGGCAAAGGTATGACCTACACTTATAAGATCTTACACTATATTTCAACAAGCTTAAGACCAACATTAAATAATTGTATGACTTAACTTTTAATTAATTTTTAATCCTAATATATCCGATTGTTGACGTTTCTTATAGATGGAAAAAGGTATGAACTATCGCAGATTGGTATGGAGTATAGGCAAGGAATTCAATTTTTTTCGTATTGATATGAATAATTTAAATCCGTGAAGAAGTTTAGCTACTCAAAAAACATATGCAACGAAAATGAAGCACCAATTATAGTGGACAAACTAATGTGTGAAGGAAGAGGGGCAAGAAATCACTCTCACAAGAAATACATTCCCCAGAAGATGAAGCGCCAAATATGGTGAAAAAGGTATAAACTATGAGGCTATGAAGGAAGAGAGGACAGAATGTCAAAGAAGAATATATCTAAATCCAACCTAAGAAAATAAAACAAAGGCAAAATAAATGACATCCTTGATATTGTAACTAAGCATTAAGTTCCGTCTCAAGGTAAACAAGTGATTGTAACTTAATATATGTATCTTATTAGTTCCATCTCTTGCATAACTAATTTATGTATGTTATTACCTAATTATAAGTGAAATCTGAAAACTAGAGTGCATTTTTTATTCAAACTTCAACACATTTTAAGGATTAAGCCATTGAATTACTCTAGAAGATATAACATTCTATATTGTTGTATAATATCATACAACTATGAAAAGTAATCAACAAGATAAATAGTAACAATCCCTAATGTTGTATTATATCATTTTTTTCACATGGGCAATTATATGTAGTACTATCAAGGGGAATCTCAATGGTAGCAATGAAAGATTTGTTATGAGAGAATGACAGGAACAAACACAAAGTAAATTATACACAAGGAAGTATTAGGTGAGAGATACTTGATATTATTTTCAACACAATGAATTTGAAAAAAAATATACCTTTGATTATGTGAAGCTAATAAAAATAGTTGGTTGTATTGATAGATTCAGTTGAAAAAGAGTCGAGCTGATAATCACAATGCAACTTTCGAAGCACATGCAACTATTGTTTAAACTTAATTATTGATAATGATGATACACAAGTGACTTAGAACTATTGAAAGGTAACGTAAATTTCTGGATAGCATAAAAATGGATTTCAAATGATGATTTAAGAAAGATTATGTAATTACATATTATTAAGCATCGGGCTCTCGATTTATGAATCTTATTATAGCTAATTAGTTTGGAGTATAAAAAGAATCGATTCAATACATTTCTTTATTTAAATACTGTATTTAGTGACTTGAAAACATTCATACAAACTATTCATTTAATGCAATCTGATATATTAAACGAATGTAATTTGCATGAAGGTGTACTGTCAAATTAGGTAAAAAAGAGTACGCGTAGAATTTCAATAATATATTATGACAAGTCTATGATGAACATTGTTTTGTAGTATTTCAGAATGAAAAAATCATGTGCAATGCGTGTATCGTAAATCTAATTTGCAAAAATGAAATTAAAAAGCTAGACTAAGCATAAAAAAGTGAAAAAAAAAAGTGTAGAATGTGAAATAAAGTAGTGAAATCTTTTTCTTTATAGAGAAAAGGTGATCAAAGTTGTATGGACAAAACCTAGCTAGAAATATTTGTTGGGATGGAAGGAAAACAAAGGGAGTATTAATTAGCATTACTTTTGATGATATATTGCATCCAAAGAACGTTGTGCACCAAATGAAAAGAAGTGTCATGTTTTGATTCAATAAAGTTGATGTCTCCTATCATGCCACCATCTCCACCTACGAACCAAAAAAAAAATAGTAATAAAGCTAAGCCTGTATAATGCCATGATTGAATATAAATATCCCCTTAAAGGATCATGATGTTGTTATATTTAGGAATGAGTTTAGAAATCTCTTTTATGTATGTACAAGGTCGTCACGATTCACAATTTTTACTAAAAATTAACAATTTACCCTTTTTGTTAGTTGATCTTTTTCAATATTATTTTTAATGGTTAAACCAAAAAAACTTCTACATCTACTTCAGATATAACTTTTATTTCTCCTCAATATTTTGCATGCTTAATTACCACAAAAAAAATAATGTTATTACTGACCATAAATATTGGATAAGAAAAGCTCGATAAATAATATAGTAACATAATATTAAAGGTTTTTACCAATCAAAATGGTGAACCAATATTTTATAATACAAAAGTAAAGTGATCAAAGCCCTCTTTTTTCCGTTGAGCAAATCTATCTGTGTGTGTATCAAAGCCCTCTTTTTTCCGTTGAGCAAATCTATCAGTGTGTGGGGGGGGTAAAGTTGTTGCTATGTGACCAAGAGCTCATGGGTTCAAGCCTTGAAAATAGTCTCGGGCAGAATATAATGTAAAGTTACGTACAATAAACCCTTGTAGTCGGGCTTATTCTCCTACCCTACACATAGTAGGAGCTTTAATGCACCGTGTTTACCTTTTACATGCATGCATGTATGTATGTTTGAACTCAAAGCAAATAAATAAATTTCTTATAAAGGAGAGTTTTTTCCTTAATTTTAAGTGGGTTCTGACAGGCGCAAATCTTAGTCAGGCGAGTATGAATAAATTGCAATGATTGTACCAGAAAAATCTATATTTTGCAGTTAGTTAAAGTGTTACTTAGTATTAGTAATATAAATTAAAGTTGGTAACTTACCAGTAGAAATCCCATCTGGGTCGGACTTTATACATACGATTTTCACCATGGGGGTAATCAGATGTAGCCCTCTTGGTGTTTTGGAAAGCACAGCAACCAATGAAGTAAATTCCAATAAGTAAGACGAGCATAACAATGTTAAGAACGGATATCTTTTGCCAATCTCTTCTTACATCTTCAAGAACTCCAGCCTTGCAAGAATCACACTCATAGCACAACAAACTAGGATCATTGTTCCAGTGGTAACAATCTGCATCTTGTGTCATTGTTGTCATTCCATAATTGCATGTTGTTGGTGGCTTACAGCATCCTGACTGTCAATTCAATAAAGAATACTATACTCAACAAGGTCTAGTTTTCTATGGCTAAAATTATAAATGTTATCAAATTTCAATTATATCAACTGATTTTGTAAAATTGCAAATATATTAACTTTAGAAATTATCCAAATCACAATAATTTTTCTAATCAGGCAATCACCTATATGCTTCATAAAGGTTGACCTTTGAAAAGCCTATGATATGATGAGATAGATATTTATTGAGGAAGCTTTAAAGGAATATGACTTTAATTTCTAGATGCTTTCAGCAATCTGATTATGATTTGCATCTCCTCCGGTAATTACACTCTCAAGGTGAATGAAGTGAGATAGGTGCACATTGAAGGGTGTAGAAGCCTTAGGCAAGACGACCCAACATATAGTTTATATTAGTCATGGACATCAGAACTCTTCAAAGGATGAGTTAATTATCTGACTTCAAATTCCACCCTATGTGTAAACTTACTAAACTAACTCATGTAGCATTTGCAAATAACCTTATGATTTTCTATCAGAGAAAGGTGTTGGAAGTTCTGTCTCACTTTAACCAGGTCACTAGCTTGGAAGCAAGTACGACGAAAACAAGTTTTGTTTGTGCTTAGCAGTGAGGCAAAATATAAGGAGAGACTAATGCTCATAACAAGATTTTCTAAGGTGTCCATTCCTAGCTATTAGATATTTAGAGCTATGTAAAGGTGGAAAACCTGTGGATTGGACCGAATTTGGATGGACTGAATATGAATTGGATCACAATCCATCTATATAAAATATAAGTAAATATTGATTTGGTCAAAATAATTTAGGTAAAATAGTTTCGGCCCACTTTAATCCCTTAAAGTCAACAAGAAAATTAATTCATTTCAAGACCAACCCTTGCACACCCCTCCCCACGCCTCTCCCACCGAACCCC
>JAABOM020062506.1:0-10207 GCA_011800125.2 Solanum clarkiae | reverse complement strand
GCCTCCCCCCCCAAAAAAAATAAAAATAAAAATAAATACAGGATCCCCCTTCGGGATGGCCT
Organism: Solanum clarkiae; assembly: GCA_011800125.2. Lineage (NCBI taxonomy): Eukaryota > Viridiplantae > Streptophyta > Magnoliopsida > Solanales > Solanaceae > Solanum > Solanum clarkiae. Next base: position 10,145 of record JAABOM020062506.1, on the reverse strand, counting down.
AGTGGTTTCGGCTTGAGACTTCCATGTTGAAAGTTTCAAGTTCGAAACCCCTTGCCAGTGAAAGCAAGAAATGCATTCTGGGTTGAGCTCATCGCACCGGGCTTGCCTAGTGCGGGTTACCTCTCCTATGTGGTTTGCGAGCTATTGCATTGGAGCGGGGCTTTACCTGTGCCCACCTAAAGGGGTAGCGGCTGCGGGTTGCCCTTGTCATCCAAAAAAATAATGGTAACATCAAAAAATGGAGAGCTTAATATTTATTTGAATGTCAAAATTTAGTAGAACATATAGATAAATAATTTTAGTTGATGTTGTTACTTTTTTCATTACATGGGTTATCAATGAAAAATTTAATTTCAATTTATAGTGTTATATTTATTTTAGTAATGATTCTTGGGTGAAAAATATTAATTAGGATGAACAAATTTACATGATATATATTTATTTGTAAGTAGAAGAAGAGGAATAAAAACCAAACTCTGACATTCTTTGAGAATTAGCACTACTTTTCGTGATTTTTTTTAAAAATTAAATCATATATTTCGTAAACTTTGTTGAGTATCACCCAGAAAATTGATAATCTTTCTCCTAGTTTAATTCTCTCTCTGGCACTATTCTCGAGGAAAAGGAAACCAACTTTTTTCTGCAAAATTTCAATTTTCCGATGCCATGGGGGATAATAGAATCTACTTCGCAGCTGGTTTTAAGTCGTATGATATTACGAAGCTTGCAACAAAGGTAGATATCTGGTTCAAATGGGTTTTAAGAAGTCGGAATCTGATGCGCAGAACCACATTTATCAAGAAAACGATGGAGTGGATTGTGTTTGTGCTACGTGAAGCATCAAGGGATAACAGTACACATATGAGAAGGTGGAAGTTGAAGGAGCAGTTTGCAGATTACTTTTGTTCCAGAAAGTATAATAATTTCGGCAGATTCATTAGCATCGTAGCAGTACAGTTTGGGGTGAGGTGGGGTGGGGTTGGCGGGGGAATGATCTGTCGTAATTCTGCCGGAATATGCATTAAATAGGGGATGGGAGGATGTAGCATTAAAGATAACAAACTTCATTAAAGATTCAAAGATCCCATTACTTACAGACAAGCCTAGAATGACAGACTCAAAAACCCTGTATGCTGAGGCAGTATGGACGAGCAAATGACAACCTAGAGAGGCTTCAGAGCCTGTCATGAACCACAACAAGACAGCCATAGCCATCATGAATGGAGATATAGGGCAAGAGAAAGGTCTCATTTCCAGATGCATCATTGGGAGCTTCAATACAGAGCTGAAGGAGAAGCCCATGCTCTCAGATGTCCGGAAATGGGCTGTCAACACTTGGAAAAAGGGATTTGGGGTGAGTGTCTACGAGATGGGGGGAGTACTCCGTTCTTTTTGAATTTCCAAACAGGAACATTGCGGAGCATATCATTCATGGAGAATGGACTTGGAAGCAATCAAAAGTCTCTTGGAATGGTGGTCTCCAATTGCCGGCTGTTGTTCAAAACATAGAAGCTCGACATGGATAAGGGCTGTGGGGCTCCCACTACATCTATGGATGGTGAAGATATCAAGGCCATTGGAGATCAGTGCGGAGGCTGGCTGGAAACAGAGCAGGAGACTTCTCCGAAGAATCACCTAAAATGGGCAAGATTGAAAATCAAAAAGGCGACGACAGAACAGTCCCATAAGAGGTAAAGATCGTGTATAAGGACCTTACCTACCTTATTCCGATATGGTTGGGAGTTCAGCCAAAAGTGATCGTAGAAGAAACGAAGAAGAGGATAGATGAGGACTGTCGGGTAATAGATGGTTAAATTGGAAAGACCAGCAGTTCTATCGCTGAAAAGGAGCAGCTTTACCGCGTGGAGATGAGGTCAAAGAAGACAGCTGGAGTGCTCTAGGGACCACGTGAGAAAATTTCAAATTTTTAGTGGGATGGGCGTGGTCTGGATCACACTAAAGCAAGAAACAAAGGAAGGCAGGTAAGCAATTCAAGCCCAATAAGTGATGAAGCCCAATTTTTGGGACTTAATAAGTCAGAGGATGCGAGTAAAATAAATACTGACCCAATGCTAATTGAGATTGAGGCAAATTCCACAGAAATTGTTTTTTTCAACAGTGAGAACGACGATCTTAACGAAGACCCAGTGGCAGAATCTCAACAAAAACACACAGCAGTCTTTACAAGTAGGTGCATATACCCCTGTTCTGCTGCAGCCTTTACAGCAGCAGAAGAGATAGCCTAAAGACATAGGTCCAGGACACCGTGGATAAAACAAGGGGACAAAAACACCAATTTTTTTCAAAGGATGGCCAATGCTCACAAGAGGATCAATCACATTGATAAATTGGTGATGGAAGATGAAGAACTGGTGGATCCAGTAGATATCAAAAAGGAAATTATTCAATTCTACAGAAAGCTATACATGGGAAGTGAGAGTCGGAGACCTGCTTTCAACATGAACCAATGTCCCTCCATAAATGCAGATGAACAACAAGAACTCCAGAAGCCTTTTGGTGAAGAGGATGTCTTGATGGGACTCAAAGCCTGTGTTGTAGATAAAGCTCCAGGGCCAGGTGGATACAGTATGGATTTCTTTATTAAATGCTGGGAGATTGTGAAGGGGGATTTGATGGCAACTTTGCAAAACTTCCACTCGAAGGAGTTCTTTGAAAAAAATTTTAATGCAACATACATTGCCGTCATTCCAAAGAAGAATGGTGCCAAGGAACTAAGAGATTTTAGGCCAATCAGTTTAACTGGGAGTGTCTATAAACTCATAGCTAAAATTCTCACTGAAAGGTTGAAGAAGGTGATGCCCAAACTTGTAGATACTCAACAAATGGCTTTCCTGAAAGGTTGCCAGATAACTGATGCAAGCTTAATTGCCAATGAATGTCTAGATTCAAGAATAAAGGAAAAGGCTCCTAGAATTATGTGCAAACTAGACATTGAGAAAGCATATGATCATGTCAACTGGAACTTCCTACTGGAAGTCATGAAGAGGATGGTTTTTGGTTTGAAATGGATCAAGTGGATAAATTTTTTTATAAGTATCGTCAGATTTTGTATTTTGATAAATGGATCGACTGAAGGTTTCTTTCCATCCAATAGAGAGTTGAGACAAGGTGATCCCTTGTCACCTTTATCATTCATTCTAGTCATGAAAGTGACTCAATAACATGCTTAAAACTGCTCACACCAAGGGCTGTATAAGGGGCTTCAATGTAGCAAACGAAGGGACCCAAAGACTGGAACTCACACACCTCTGGTATGCTGATGATACTCTTTTTTTTTGTGGAGCAGAGGAAAGTCAACTAAAAATTCTGAGAGTAATCCTAATTCTCTTTGAAGCAACTTCTGGGCTACACATTAACCGGAGGAAAAGCCACATTTTTCTAGTTAATGAGGTGGAAGGAATGGTAAGCCTGACTGAAATCTTGGGAGGGGAAATAGGGCAATTGCCATCAACATATCTGCGGAATGCCTTTGGCAGCCAAAAGCAAGCCCAATGAGATTTGGAATGGAGTGATTGAAAGATGTGAAAGAAGATTATCAAGATGGAAAGCGCAGTACCTTTCTAGAGGTGGAAGACTAGTTCTGATCAACTCAGTCCTAGATGCCTTATTTGATGTCAGTTTTCCCTCTATCTGCTCAGATGGAAGGAAGAATGGATGCTTTGAGAAGGAATTTTTTTGTGGAATGATGAAAAAGAGAGCAAAGACTACAACCTGGTCAAATGGAAGACAATATTACTTTCAAAGAAACAAGGTGGACTAGGCATCAGGAATTTGAGGACGTAGAGCAGAAGCCTAATGATGAAGTGGTTCTGGAGATTTTCTAGAGAATAGCAGGCCTTATGGACTATAGAGTAATTCAAGCAAAACATGGAACTCTACATAGCTGGACAACCAAGGAGGTAACTGCAGCATATGGGGTCAGTCAATGGAGATCTATCAGAATATTGTCGTACAACTTCTTTGAAAATACTGGATTCAATATAAATATTGGAAGGAAGATTTATTTTGGGAGGACAAATGGCTAGGTAATAACAGTCTTAAACAACTCTTTCTAGAGATATATATGCTGAATCAACAACAGGCCACAATACAGGGAGTATGGGACACCAATGGATGGAACTTGATTTACAGAAGGTTGATGAATGATTGGGAGATATACAGGCTTGCTGATTTTTATGGTACCATCCAACATTTTGGAGAACTGAAAGAAGGAGAAGACACTCTCAGGTGGACTCAGGACAGTAAAAGTAGTTTCAATGTCAGCTCTGCTTACATGATTCTGACTCACGTGGGAAACCAGCGTAGTTTTTTGCCTTGGAAGCTTATCTGGAAAGTAAAAATCCCTTACAAGGTGGCAGTTTTCAGTTGGCTGGTAGTAAAAGAGGCAGTACTGACACATGAGAATCTGATGAAGAGAGGGATATATATGTGTCCAAGATGTTTTTTTGTGAGCAGCAGGCAGAGACAATCAACCAGCTGTTTCTTCATTGCAGAGTGCTAAAGCAACTGTGGAATCTATTCACCAGCTTCAGGGGTATAGTCTGGACTATCCAAGGAAAAGCAGGTCGGGCTATAGAGAGTTGGAACTTTGAAGGCAATGGCTGTACAAACAAGAACAGATGGAAAATTGTCCCAGCAGTAATTTGGTGGACAATATGGAATGAGAGGAATTTGAGGTGTTTTGAGAACATTAGCAATCCTTTTTTTTGGTAACTAGCAGCTTTCATTAATTACCAAGTCAAGCATTACAAACCCAGCTAGACTAACACAGTCAGCTGCATCTTAAAAAATTTCGCATTGTCTCAAATATCACCTAATGACAGGGACCTCTAATTTCTTTTATCTAAATTGACACTCTTGTAAATATTGAGCTACTCCACCTAATGATAGGGGCCTCTAATTTCTTTTATATAAATTGACACACTTGTAAATATTGAGCTACTCCAGGATCAATCCTAATATGACAAGTACAAGCAATGTATCTACTCAAAGCTTCTCAAGATTTTTCCTCTTTCTCAAATATTCTGGTGTTCCTTTCCATCCAAATAGAGTGGATAAACTCTGCATATATCATCTTGATGCACCTGGCCCTCTTGTTTTTCCTTTTGCTGATTTTGGTTACTAGGTCCAAGGTTTGCTCCCAATTGAGGTTGGTGAAGTACTGCATCTGGATCAAATTAGTTGACTTCCACAGTTGCCTTGTATAATCAAATTCATTGAAGAGGTGATTTCTGGTTTCATTCTCCCTTTTGCAGTTGCCTTGTATATCACTTGCTCTCAACTGATATGCCCCATTTACTCAACCTATCCTTTGTTAGTAGCTTGTTCTGGATCTGTAACCACATGATGAAAATTGCTCTTGGTCTAGCAGGATTTTGATGCATTAAGTTTCGCCCAACTTCCTTTAGCTAAATCTCCCAGTTGTTGTAAATATATTTGCCTGATCATGCTCTTCTTACCTTGATAATAGGCCTGTGCATTCCTCAATAATGATCTCGAGCTCAAAATCTTTCTTACCATCTAGCTAGCTTGTTGTGGTAGAGGCATGGCTTCAAATTTGTTGTTGCTTTACATCATAGGAATGAACCCATCTTACCTTAGAAAGTCTTTTTTCCTGGCTACATCCCAGCATATTTTGGCTATGGCTCCTCTATTCCAAATCTTCAAGTTGGTGATGTTCAATCTTCCTGCTGATTTAGGAAGGCATATCCTGGTCCATGCGATCAATGCCTTCCTAGTGATTTCATTTGTTCCTGACCATAAATAACTTCGACAGTATGCTTCAATGGTTTTCATTACTTTGGCAGGTATGATGAATATTTGGGCCCAATAGGATGGGATTCCAAAGAGTTCTGATTTCACTAATTGTAATCTTCCTGCATAGGCTAGTTTTTTTGCAGTCCAAGATGATATCTTTGCTACAATTTTGGTGATGAGTGGTTGCCATTCTAGGATTTTTCAGCTTGCCAGAGGTACTCCCAGGTAGTGGAAAGGGAGCTTTCCTGTAGAGTAGCCTAGAATACTTTGGAGGGCCTGCATTTCTGTATCTTTAACTCCTCCACAGTAGATTGCACTCTTAGATAGATTTGGTTGTAAGCCTGAAGCTGCTGAGAAGATATAGAATTTTTCATGTAACAATCTCACTGAATTAACATGTCCTCTTGTAAACAGTAATAGATCATCTGTAGAACATAAGTGAGTTATGTTAAGTTTAGAGCATTCAGGATGGTGTTTAAACTGCTTTTTGTCCTTGAGATCTTTCAAGAGCCTGCTCAAATATTCCATGCTTATGGCAAATAGGAATGGTGACATAGGATCGCCTTGTTTCAAACCCCTAGCTGCATTAAATGGTGGTGTAGGTTCTCCATTAATCAATATGGAGAAGTTCGCTGTAAGTCGTAACACACTCCCATCACCCATTTTTAAGAACTTCTGTGGGAACCCTAGACCTTCCATCACTTGGTGTAGAAATCTCCAATCCAATGTCGTATGCTTTTTGGATATCCACCTTGATCATGCATCTGGGAGAGATATGCTGCCTTGTGTAAGACTTAACCAGTTCATGAGCTAGAATGACATTGTCACTAACTTCCCTTCCTGGTATGAACCCTGCTTGAGCATCACTAATGATAGTTGTGATAACTTGTATCCTTCCTGCCAATATCTTGCCTATGATCTTATATAGAATTGGTGCAACATGCAATAGGTCTGTACTCTTTGATGGTTGCAGGGTTAGACACCTTTGGTATGAGAGTTACTGATGTACAGTTTATAGCTCTATACAGTTTACCTGTGTCAGAGAATTGATATACTGCTTTAATCACTTCATTCTTGATAATACTCTGTGCCTTTTTATAGAATACTGCATTATATCCATCCACTCCTGGTGCCTTATCATCTCCAATAGAATACAAGGCATTATAAATTTCTTGATCTGTTATGGGACTAACATAAGTTTAGCTGTTGTTTATGAGTGAGATGGGGCCCTTTTCTCGTCACTGTTGTATTTACTGTTGTTACACTTGGTAGAGCAGTACCCATAAGGCTTTTATAAAATTTTATAACCTCTGTATTCAACTCATCTCCATGTAGCATTCTATCACCATCTAATGCAACAAGTTCCTTTAATTGTTTCCTGTGCAGTCTCTCCTTCATCACAGCTGAAAAGTACTTTGTGTTAGAATCACCTAACCTGATCCAATTATTAGCAATCCTTTACATAGTGTGAAAATGAATTGTATTATCACTTTTTGCTATTGGTGCAGTTCTGAATATGTAAATGACCCTATAGCTATAGTAGATTTGTTAGGCTCTCTGTAAGATGAAGTAGCAGCTAATTTTTTTATATTGATCTGTTCGAGGCTACATCAGTTGGTAGCCTTATGATGTAAATTTAGTACCAGCCTTTAGTGCTGAAGATTTATATACAATCTGTTACCTTTGTCAAAAACAAGAAAAGAAAAAAAAGTGGTGGCTGCTCTTCACGCTTAACTTGTTTTTAATGATTAAAAATAGGATGTTTAGATTAATTAAAAGCGCATTTTAGTAATTCAACTTTCTAATTTTGGACTTCCCACTTTTAGGGCAGTATAGATGTGTGCATGCCTTTTGTATTATTTGAAAAGATTTTCAACAGTTTTGTATCTGTACATGTCGCCATTCTACTTTAAGAATTGTCTTTATTGCTTCTTGCTTGTTTTATTAACGGCAATGGTCACTTATTAATATATTACAGGTTTGTCAAGTTGTTATGTTTTCAAAAACCAATTGCAAGAGTATGCCCAGAAAGCTGGACTGCCTATCCCTGTTTACGAGATTATCAAGGAAGGCCCTTCTCATAAGCCTACATTTATGTGTACAGTGATTGTAGACAATGTTAGATATGATTCTTTACCTGGATTTCACAATCACAAGGTGGCGGAGCAATCAGCTGCTGAAGTTGCACTTATGAGACTTGGGGAGTCGGTGGTAATTTGCTTTTATCCTTCATCATTTGAGACAAATCAATTGTGCTTCTGCTCTGATATGCACTATGATCTTAACTGTTCCTGTATTCTAACCAAAAGCCACAATGTCACATTTGTTACTTTTCAAGAAAAAATTTGGTCATTGTAATGTCTTACGCTAAATAATTTTTGTGTCTTGGTGAATGTGTAACTTCCATTTTAGAACATCATGCAGAGCATAAATATCGGAGATGTTTTTTATTTGCCTTCATGCCCCTAGACTTGAAACACTGTTGTTATGGTTTGGGAAGCTATTAGAAATAGCTAATGTTTGACTTCCCTGGTAGTGTTAATTAGGTCCACAATGCAATGAAGATATGCTTTAGCGCAACTACCTTTTGGGGTTTATATGTTAGTTTGAAGTGTGCTAGCTTGCTTCCTTTGTATTGACCCAGCTCTGTGACCTGTACAAGTTTGTATAATAGAGTAACATTAGGTCTACAAAGAAACTTCAATTTTTTTTTTTAAACTAGTGTACTTTTGCTTGGTTGTTGTACTATTAACTTCCAATTTTTCGTGTTCTAAAAGTAATAAAACCCTTCTATTTTGCCTTGTTTGGTGTATTTTTCAGCATGAAACACGCTTATGCAAAAATTTGTTGCAACATTATGCTCAGAAGATGAATTTTGCACCTCCGCAATATGAATGCCAGAGGTATGACACAGAAAGCAAAGTGGTCACATTTTCATGTTCTGTAGACATAGGAGGAGTGAAATATGTTGGATCGGCAGCTAGAACCAAGAAGGAAGCAGAGATCAAAGCTGCCCGAACTGCTTTGTTGGCCCTTCAGTTTAGTGATATGGGGTCTAACTCTTCTGGATACACTGTAATTCCAGTGAAGAAGGTCGCAGATGTGGGGATCAGCAACCAGGAGAGTGCAGCAGCTCTGCGACCAAAGAAAAAGCAGAAGAGGGAAGTTCCAGATATTAGTGATCATCAGGTACACACAATGAATACAGGTGAATCGCAAGCTCAGATGGTAAATCAAGCAAAACCAGAATTGCATGAAAATGCTGCTATTGGTACTCAACGTACCGAATCTGGACCTGCACCATTTGCAGCCACTGTGGGTGATCTAGTTCCATCCAACGATTGGAGTTCTGATTATGGAACTTCAAATCTTTGATATATCAGATGGTAGGTACAAGAACAGTTAGATCATAGAGAATTCATAGGTTAAACTTTTCATTTTAGCATCAGGTTGAAAGGTTGTTGATGGCGCGCTTTCGCGGTATAAATTTATACTTCATGCCGGAACTATGGCAAGCTATATAAGCCATTGTCTTTTACTACTTTCTTCTTTGATTTTATTTTATAATCTGTTGTTTACTCTGATTTGGTTATCATTCTATCTATTGTGGTTATGTTGTATTTTCTATTATTCTCTATTAGGTTTCTTCATTATTGTATTTTTTTAATAATTGGATATGTTTCATTCGAATCGAGGATCTATTGAAAACAACCTTTTTTTAATCTCTTTTCAAGGTGGGGATAAGGTTATGTACCCACTATCTTTTTCAAACTCTATTCGTAAAATTTTACTGTACAAGGGCATGTTGTTATTGTTGTAACAAGATTTGTTTTGTCAAAATCCAGAAAGTTCAAATTCGATCGAAGGTTTTTGGCTGTGAAAACAGTCAACTTTGAATTTCTATATAATATATTTGCTAAAATAGTTTTCAAAAAATAGTAAGTGATATGGTTTTTGCAACATTAATATACCACTAGCATTCTTTATAGCTGTCACGAAAGCTCCTGAAGAGAAAGAGCTTTTTGATACTTGACTGCGTGAACCAAGTTCAGGTCTTGCTTAGAAAAACAAAATGACAACAAAAGAGAACAACAACTTCAAAATTTATTAGTCTTCTATTTCAATGCGCGACCTACATTCCATTCTATCTAAGGAGATAAGAGTGACCGGAAAGAGAACACAACTTCAAAATTGTAACACGATAAGAAAAGACTGTTTAATTGAAATAATAATATAGTTTCAATAAGCATATAACATAATAAATTATGTTTATCATCTACATTGCGCCTTTTCATGAATACGAAATTCCAAGAAACATCCATGCCATTACTTATGTTATTCATCTCTCCATCTATAAACCATTAACT
>JAABOM020062505.1:0-10207 GCA_011800125.2 Solanum clarkiae | reverse complement strand
TCATCTCAGGAAATCAGAAATTTGTGAAAATTATTTTTCGCTACGGGTCCTTTAAAATTGGGGTTATACCCATTCCCTACTCAATTTTTTCCCCTGATCACGACTATGAAGTCGAATTTTCGATATCATGCACAAATTTTGAGGTACATGAAAACTACAATTATGGCCATTTTCGAGGCACATTTTGGGTCATTTTTGGGGCATTTCAATATCTCCCCCTTGGGAACATTCATCCACGGATGTCAAAGAAACATACATAAGAGAAATAATCATGAAGTTTCAGCCCCACATGAATGCAACAAATGCATTTAAATATCATTTCAAAAATCTCAACATGAATGTCAAAAATCACCATAAACTTGTCAATATGAACATGAGTGCATGAAAAATGACATAAAGGCTGAAACTTAAGACTTGAAATGTATAGGTGACTTAAATTAGTACCTTAGGCTTGAGTAAAGTGGTAAAGATATGGATATCGCTTTCTCATGTCCACCTCAGCTTCCCATGTAGCACTTCAACTTGTTGATTCCTCCAAAGGACATTAACGGAAGCTACATCTTTGTTTCTCAACTCATTATTTGTCTATCCATAATCTCCACCTGGACCTCCTCATAAGTCATCTTCTACAACACCCACAACATTCAAAGGCACTATAGCATTAGGGTCACCCACACACTTTCTCAACATGGACACATGGAAGACCGAATGAACCATGTCCATCTCTATAGGCAACTCCAACTCATATGTGACCTTACCAATCCTCCTCAAAACTCTATAAGGACCCAAAAATCTTGGGCTTAACTTCCTCTTCTTGCCAAATCGAACCACACCCTTCATAGGTTATACTTTCAAGTAAACCCAATCATCAACCTTAAATTCAAGATCTTTTCTTCTCACACCGGAGTATGACTTTTGTGTACTTTGGGATATTTTAAATCTATTCCTCATCAACCTCACCATCTCCAAGGCCTCCATGACAAAATCTGAACCTAGCAAAGCCATCTCCCCCACTTCAAACCATCCAACTAGAGATTTATAATGTCTACCATAAAGAGCTTCAAAAAGAGCCATACCAATGCTTGAGTGGTAGCTATTGTTGTAAGAAAATTTAATGAGTGGAAGATGTTCATCCCAACTACCCTTAAACTCCAAAACACAAGCTCTAAGCATATGCTCAAGGGCTTGGATAGTCCTCTTGGCTTGACCATCTGTTTGAGGGTGAAAGGTCGTGCTAAGCTTCACCTTGGTACCAAGATCTCTTTGGAAGTACCTTCAAAAATGAGAAGTGAATTCAGCACCATGATCTGAAATGATAGACAAAGTCACCCAATGCAATCTGACCAACTCATGAATGTACAATTTGGCATAATCTTCGGCACCATAAGTAGTTTTGACCAGTAAGAAGTGAGTCAACTTTGTCATTCTATCCACAACAATCTAAAAGGAGTCAAAATATTTACTACTCTTAGGCAACCCAACCACAAAATCCATGTTGATTTCCTCCCACTTCCAAGTAGGGATATCTATATCTTGGGCTGGGCAACCCCACCTTTGATGTTCAGCTTTCATTTGTTGGCAATTGTGACATCCGGATATGAACTTGGCAATGTCGCACTTCCTTCAAATATCTATACATATTTGTAGAACCAGGATGAATAGAATAGGGTGAATTATGAGCCTCATCTAAAATCTTCTTTCTCAAGTCATCAACACTAGGCACACACAATCTACCTTAGTAACTAATAGCACCATCTCCCCCTTAGGAGAAAACCTCCACTTTACCATCTCTCACCAAGGCCTTCAACTTTAGCAGGCGGGGTCAAGATATTATTTTTCCTTTACCTCTCCAATCAAGGAAGACTTAGAACTATCAACAATCACTACACCACCATTATCAACTTCCTCCAACCGAACCCCCAATCTATCCAACCGATGGACCTATCTAGCCACCGCTTTGCCACTTTGGTCAACATGAGCTAGACTACCCATAAACACCCTACTTAGAGCATCTGCCACAACATTAGCTTTGTTGAGGTCACAATGTACACTCATATCATAATCTTTGAGGAGCTCTAACCACCTTCTTTGTCTCAAGTTAAGATCTTTCCGGTTGAACACATATTAGAAACTCTTGTGGTTGGTGATCATACCAACATGAACCCTATATAAGTAGTGACATCAAATTTTCAAAGAAAATACCACAACCACCAATTCACGATCGTGGGTGGGATAATTCTTCTCATGCACCTTAAGTTGTCTAGAGGCATATGTTATCACCTTACCACTTGGCATCAAAACACATCCCAAACCAATTCTTGAGGAATCACAATATACACAAACCCTTCCAAACCTTCCGATAAATCCAAGGTAGGAGCGGAGACAAGCTTATCAATCAAAGTTTAGAAGCTCTTTTCACACTCATAAGTCCACACAAATTTCGCCTTTTTGTGTCAATTTAGTCACCAAAAAGGCAATAGAAGAGAAGCCATTCACAAACCTCCAGTAATAACCCACCAAACCCAAGAAACTTCTAATGTCCAATGGAGTCAAAGGTCTAGGCCAATTTCTAATCACCTCCGTCTTCTTAGGATCCACCTTAATACCATCACCCGACACCACATGTCCCAAAAATGCAACCTTTTTCAATCGAAACTCACATGTTTCATATTTGGCATACAACCTCTCCTCCCTCAAGATTTGCAGCACCACCCTCAAGTGGTTCACATGCTCCTCTCACTATGAGAATAAATCGAGATATCATCGATAAAAACAACCACAAACAATTCAAGGTAGTGTTTTAAGACCCTATTCATGAGATCCATAAAAATATAGTCGGTGCATTAGTCAACCCAAAAGACATAACCACAAACTCAAAGTGTCCATACCTAATCCAGAAAGCCATCTTAGGAATGTCACACCCCTCACTTTCACTTGGTGATACCCAGACTGAAGATCAATCTTACAAAAGTGAACAGTCCCTTGAAGTAGATCGAAAAGGTCATCAATCCTTGGTAGAGGGTACTTGTTCATTATGGTGATTCTATTAAGTTGCCGGTAATCAATGCATGTTCTAAGAGAACCATCTTTCTTCTTCACAAATAACATCGGTGCACCCTAAGGTGACTTACTAGGCCTTGTAAAACCATTCTCCAACAAATCCCTCAATTATTCCTTCAATTCCTTCAACTACGCCGAGGTCATACGATAAAGGAGAATAGAAATGGGTTGAGTATCGGGAAGGAGGTGTATACCAAAATCTATTTCCCTTTCAGGACGGACACCGGGATATGTCATCGGGAAAGACATCAAGAAACTTATTAACTACCGGAACCAACTCAATTGGAAAGACTTTGGACTCCACATCCCTAACCCTCACAAGATGATAGAGACAACCCTTAGAAATCAACTTTTGGACTTTAAGACGAAATGAATCTACCCTTTCCCACGACATCATGACTTTCCCACTCAAAGATGGGTTTATTAGAGAATTAGAATTTAACCCTTTGGGTTCTACGATGAATAGAAGTATAATATGAATGCAACCAATCCATCCCAAGAATGACATCAAAATCCACCATACCTAATCCAACAACATCACAAGGCAAGATTTTATGCAAAATGAATATGGGACAATCTCTATAGACTTTTCTACTAACAGTGGACTCACCAATAGGGGTAGACACTTCATAAGGTTCACACAATAATTCGGGACTAAAATGAAGCTTTTTGGTAACAAATGGAGTAATAAAAGAAAGAGTGGTACTCGGGTCTATCAATGCATACATATTAAAAATAAAAAACCTTGAACATACCTATGAAGCATTACTCCAAGTCTAGTGACCCATAGAGCAGTATGGTTGAGAACGTCGGCGGTCATCCTCATAATCCTTAGTAACCCATGGACAATGTTTTGACTTATGATCCTTTGCACCACACTTGAAACACACACTTGAGCCGGCCAAACAATCTCCCGAATGGTACTTTCCATACTTGTAGAATGGAGGAGAAGCTTGAACACTAATGCCCTTGATTTTCCTTTAAGCATATGGACAACTAGGAATCTTGTGGCCCATCTTTCCACACCCAAAGCATATACCTGTATTCCTCCAACACATGTTTTCACCCATACTTTGGGCACCTAGGGCAAGTCATCCCATCATTGACACCTTCAATTTGGACCCTCCTTCTCCCTTCTTTTGAGGCCATGGGGCAATATCTCATCTTATGCCTAATACCACCACACTTGAAACAACCCTCAACTTCCGCCAAACACCTTCCTCGATGTTTCTTGCCACACCCTTGAAAAGTGACAAAAAGGATCCTTTTCTTCTTATACTTGGGAACCGGTAGACTAGTAGAAGATGAGGCACCACCAACTTAGGCCCTCTTAGCCTCACTCCCATTCTTGTCATCCCTTGAAGTCTCGGGAGCACCCACTTGATGATAGAGTTGGGCGATTACAACAGTGGACAATAGCCATAGAGCATTACAAACCTCTGCATATGATATGTCACCATTGGGATTGACCCGCAATTGAGAGATGGTCACCACCTTGTCCACCACCCTGAATAGCTAGAGACATTTTCTGAAACGCAACAATTAAGAGTGAGAAATAAGCCTTGGAGGACCTATCTCTACTGCACAACTTAGATCATGAAGAAGGGAAATATTTCGTAAAATGTCTCATAGCGTCTTACTCATAGTTGTTGTGCAGTTCACAACCACGAACTAGACTCTAATCGACGCGGTGTGTCGGATTCCGAGGACTATTAACAAACTACTACTCTGATACCAAGTTTGTCATGACCCAAGCCTAGGGTCTAGACATGACATGGTGAATGGGAACCCGAAGGAACCCAAACAAGCCTCTTAGCATATCAATCACACATCCTTGGTCGCGGAAGCAAGTAAACAACAATAAGAGATAATATAAAAGGGAAGTGGGACTAATGGATATCTTTGATAATCATTAAAATATAAAGAGTCAAGCTTATAGCATAATTATATCATAATATTCCAACAATACCTCTAAACATAGAATGGATCATAGGCTAAGACACTTTCGGGGCTCACCCTCATAATGTCAAATGTTCAACATAAAGAAGTCTTAGGAATAGCAAGAGAAAGTAGATAAAGTCCTCGAACTTGAGGACTCACCAAAGCTTATCTTCCTAGAATCTCACTAGCCATGTAATGGATGATCCAGAGGAGTTGTCCCTACATGGTGATATCACGTAGGCATAATATATGCACTAGTATGTTTGAATGTACTAAGTATGTTGGATACAATGCAACAAGACATAAGCTAATATAGCTAAAATGCATAGATATATGCAATAGATAGCATAATTTTAATATGGCATGCATGATCAATGCTTAAAGTAAAACATGTTAATAATTCATTCAACTTGCATAGAACGTAATACATATGTGGGAAGAGACCTCAACCGACAAAGAATAAGACCAAGCGAGTTACAACTTGGAATCTCGATGATTACCCCTCACTGGTAAAGAGGTGGTGTACTTGCCAAGGTAAACCACACCTCGCCTTATGGGAGCCTATCCCATTTCGAAGAAATAACTGTCCTTACGGGAACCTATCCCATTTCAGGAAGGATTTCATGAAAACTTCGCCTTACGGGAGCCTGTCCCATTTTGGGAAGAATTTCAAGAGAAAGTTCACTAAATGGATCCACTAGTATAGCAAAGCTATAACATAATCCTATCTTGGCACATGGTTCAAGGAAAGAGAGCAAACCCTCCATCCATCGGTGTTAAGTCTAATCCCACGGAATACTTATAATAATCATACTTTAATAACTTGCAATAAACATGAAATCATGGCATGAGTAGCTCTTAAACATACTTGACATCTAATGGTGAGCCTAACTTGAAACATGAGAATAGATCATCGTCAAACATTACCTTGCATTAACATCAAAGGCTCATTAGAGGTAAGATCTTAAAAATAGGACTTAAATTCATACTTCCTTAATCATAGATAATTTCATGAATTCATAACATACTTGATAGCCCATATCCATCATGAAGTCACTTGACTCATAAATCATTGAAACGACTCCAAAAGGTGCCCTAAAATGTGCCTCGGATAGCCTAAATTTTAAATTCCTTATATCTTAAAATTCATGTGTGATATCAAAAATACGACTTCATATTCTTGTTCAAGGTGTCAAAATTAGGTGAAAAAGGGTCTAACCCCAATATAAGAGCAAAAGAATAGAAATTATGGTTTTTCAAGTGGCAAATTCCAGTGAGCTATCCGCGCACCTGGCGAGACACACCAAGGGTGCGTAGATGAAGAGGAGTGGTCTCCACATCCTCTCCATGATGCGAAGAGGTGTGTTTTTCTGTCTAGTGATTTTTTGTGCAGTCCAAGGCTTTTAAGTCTTGGGCCTATAACTTTCCAAAGGTATTTTTACCTATAATTAGCCTTATTTCACCCCCATATCATCCTAAACATTTCTCAATACTCACTCAAACACTTATCCATATTTTCACTCCCCAAATTGAAGTCTCAAACCCCCATTTGGAACTAAGATTTTCCTTCATGGTTCTTGTTCAAACTTCAAGTCTCCATTTCCAATCTTCACCAAGTTCATCCCCAAGCTAAGGTATGTGAGTTTCTTTCATGGGTTCGTTTCACCCATGTTACCTAAGAATCCGTTTACTCAAATTGCATAGTTTAAAGTTGATTTACAAATAGGTCTTGATTATTATGAAATTCACTGCAAAATATGTTAAAGCTATGTAAAATTATGACTATTTTGCAATGTTTTGAGCTAAAGATCTTGGCTCTATTGTAAGATTTGAAAAGGGGTTTTGATATATATTGCTTGAGGATGTTGCAAGGTGTTTATTGATGGTTTTACAATGGATTTTCTTTTATGATTTCATCTCTATATTTCATGGTTTTATACTGGCATTACACACCCTCTAAGTATTTGATAAAATGTTCGAATGTCGTTTTTTGAGGAGTTGAAGGTCCAAAGCATGAGATATGATATGATATGATTGACTATAAAATGATGTAATGAGCTTATGTATACGATATATTATACATAAAGTGTTGCATTAGACCATGCCCGATCCAGATAACCTAGTTGAGAGGTTAATATCTCCACCACTAGGGTGATGGGTGTTATCACCACTAATCTAGTTGATGGGTTAATATCTCAGCCACTAGGGTGATGGATGTTATCATCTTTAAGTTTGATGAAGGATCTGTACCTCACACACTAGGTCGATGGGTGATATCATCACTATCCTTGATGAGGGGTTTGTACCTCACACACTAGAGTGATGGGTGCTATCATCACTAACCTTGATGAGGAGTTTGTGCCTCACACACTAGGGTGATGGGTGCTATCATCACTAACCTACCAAGGGGTTTGTACTTTGGTAATCTAGCTTGATCTCTTCTACAAATATGATATCCTACATGAGCATGAGTTACTTAAGCATGTTTTACCTATGCATTGATCATACATGCCATATTCTTATATTATACATACTACGTATTGTTATGCATTTTGATTATGATGCATAATTCTTGTTGCATTGCATCCTACATACTTAGTACATTCAAATGTACTAACGCATACTTTTGCCTGCATGATATCACCATGTAGGAATTGGTGCCCAAGTTGATCATCTTCCTCCACGTGGCTAGTTCGATACTACTCAAGCTTGTGGTGAGTCCTCCACTTCGGGGAGCCTGGTCTATGTTGCTCTAATTATTGAGACGCTCTTTTTTATTTTTTATTTTGACTATGAGGGTGAGCCCTGGTTACTTTGTCTTGGCCCCGCCCTTATCTTTGTATTAAAGGTGTTTGTTGGACATGTTATGTATCTATGTTAAGAGCCTTGACTTTATTGTTCTTGATGTCTATAATATGAGCTTGACTTTTGTCTTTTGATTATGAAGTTGTGCAAGCTTTTTCCTTAGTCCCATTGCCCCCTGTTATTACTCTTACATGTTGTTTCTCTTGCTTCCGCGACCAAGGATGTGTAATGATGTTCTAAGAGTATTACTTGGGGTCCCTTTGGGTTCCCCTTGCGCCGTTTCACGCCTAGGCCCTAGGCTTGGGTCGTGACAATCATACAATAGATCATCAATAACTTTAAGAATCCTTGAAAAGACATTTTATCAAACACTTTGTGGGTGTGCAATGCTAGTTCAAAATCATGCAATCCAAGAATGAAATAATAGGAGAAAACTCAATATAAATCAACCCACCAACATATTGTAAAACCCTCATATAAGATACCTTGAAATCTATCATTAAATCTCATAATAGATCATAGTTTCGTAGCTCAAAACATGCATAGTCTCAATAGACAAAACCAACTCATTGTATAAGTTTGAGATAGATAGACATGCACTTGACCTTCCGGCACTGGGCAGGCGTCAGTCCCCATACATGGTCTTACGACTTTGCGGAGACCTGTGTTTTTGGTAAGTAGTCGCTGGGCCTGGTCACTGCGACCCCCTTTGTGAGGAGGCACTCCTTCTCTCGAAGTTACGGGGCTATTTTGTCGAGTTCCTTAGAGAGAGTATTTAATCAACATTTCATAAAAACCCCAACATATTTCATGCTTGTGATCCATAATAAAATATAACCATAGATAATATAACTTGAACACTTGTAATTTTCAAAAAATAGAAAGATTGGGCACCATGGGTGAAAGGACCCAATGGTTGAAACTGACATACCTAAATTTGGGGATTCCTTGATGTATATGTGAAGGAGACTTGAAGCTTCAATGGAGTACTTGAGATCCGGAATTAAGGTTGAGACACTTGAACTTGGATGAAATATTTGGCCAAGTCTTGGAGATATTTTTTAGAGGATCTTGAGTGATATAGAGTTGATAAATGGCTAATTATAGATGTTTTTACATATAACTGGTCATGGGGCTATGACACCAAGACCCTTGGATCGAAATAAGAAACTAAGGAAAAAAATGTACATCTCTGCGCCCCTGGTGCGTCACGCCCAGGGCGTGGCTTGTCTCTGTAAATCGTAAATTTGCGAAAATTATTTTTCACTATGGGTCCTCTAAAATCGGGGTTATACCTATTTCCCACTTAATATTTCCCCTTGATCACGAATATGAAGTCGAATTTTTGATATCACGCACGGATTCTAAGATATATAGAAATTACGATTATGGGCATTTCTGAGGCACATTTTAGGGCATTTTGGGGCGTTTCATTGGCGTAGGCAGTGTGCAAATTAAAGCATCCTAAGCAGAATGGGTAGAGGATGCAACAGCAATGGTAGTAGCAAGCGTAGGATCAACTGAGGCCAAGATAGTGTTTTGAATTAGCTGATCCTGGCGATACCATGAAGCAAATTCAGGATTGGCGACATTATGATTTGTTTTGAGCTACTGTACGAGCAAGGGCAGGGAAAGAGCTGTCGAGATGGCCAAAAAGGTTGTGTCCATTCATAAGCATAGAAACTTGTGCTTTCCAGAGAGAAAAATTATGCCTGCCAGTTAATTTGATTGGTAAATGTGTGATAGGATTAAATTGAATGATCAGTGTATTGGAATCAGAATTGGTTACAGTGATGTTTGTGGCCATTTTGATGAGAAGGGTGGGAGGACTGTTTGATAGAATTGTACTCGTGAGAGCTAATTGGCTCTTGATACCATGTAAAGTACAAGACTGTACACAGTAGAATAAAAATGAATGATGATTTGTACTGATTGTAGACTAGTATATATAGATTCTATACAACTCTCCTGCAAAGAGATAAACTAAGAAAAGTAAGACTTATCTATAACATAAATACAAGTAATAAGTTATAACAAAGTCCTAAAGGGCTAAAACTACTCAATCTGAAAGTGTATCTAATATTATCGTTATTATTTACTATTTGCTTAGTCATATTGACTAGTCTCAAACTTGACTTGACATAGCTCTTTCTTTTCACAGCTAAAACTTCCTTGCCAAATTGTGGCTATTGTTTCCAGCACACTAAATGATGCCACAGCAAAGAAGAGTGATAACTTTATAAAAATAGATGCACAGAGTACCAGTCTGAGGGAACTGGAAATTCGATTTGGACAGAACTACTTTTGTTTTGCGCTTGAAGAAGTCCAGCCATAGAATGTTGTTGTCAACCATGGCTGCTGTCAACAATGGGTGCTGTCAACCAAGGCTGCTATCAACAAT
>JAABOM020062504.1:0-10208 GCA_011800125.2 Solanum clarkiae | reverse complement strand
GGGGAAGGGGAAAGGGGGAGGGGATTACAATGTGGGGAATCAGACCCTCAGGGAAGGGGAAATGGGGAGGGAATTACAATGTGGGGAGTCAAACCCTCAAATAAGGTGAGAGTTCAGAGAGCCAACCAATTGAGCTACTAAGATTCCCTAATTTAAAAAAAAGGTGAGAGTTCATTCTTATATATGGGAAGTATATTGGAACTGGTTTACGGTCAAAAGATATCTCTGGTACTTAGTCGAGTTCAAAACCTCCTAGCTATGTTTTTTGCATTAGTTCATACAAGGATCAACTTGTAATGATTATATCTTTCAGCACATAATGAATTAGGTGGTATATGACCCATCAAATTAAAGGTCTATGAGTTATTTTTCCAACTCCACCAAGTTTGCTTTATTTGAAGTTTGGCGTAAAAAATTAAGACTGTTTTGTTACGGACTATCAGAATAGAGTTTTTTTGGATCAGGACCTACATGCCATACATGGGTCTATGAACCCAACTTGTTGACTCTTAGAAAAGTCCTACAAGTTAGCTTTGGGTCCAAATTCCTACGAATCCAACTATGTGTAGTAAAAGCACCTACTAACCATAGTTTAGGCTTGTATAATGAAGTCTCGACTCCAAATTTCAGCCATGTTTCTACGGTTGGATTCTATGGGCCGTAGAAGCTTTTACAGACCGTCGATACACCTGTAGATGATTTCGGCAATTTTAATGAACGGTATTTTTATCTTTTTCCAAATCCTACTAAGCCTAAACTTTGACGATTTTACACCAGCTACTTAAGGTCTTTATCAGTGTGATTCCATCGATTTACTCCCATAATCACTCCCAAGTCTTAGAGCAAGAAATCAGTAATAGAAAATGTAGAATTTTCAAGCATCTTCTTCAAATTTCTTCAAGAATCTAGTTCATCCAGGTATGTAAGGCTATTTATAGTGTTGTTTT
Source organism: Solanum clarkiae (assembly GCA_011800125.2). Lineage (NCBI taxonomy): Eukaryota > Viridiplantae > Streptophyta > Magnoliopsida > Solanales > Solanaceae > Solanum > Solanum clarkiae. The sequence goes on along the minus strand of JAABOM020062504.1, from coordinate 9,261 downwards.
AAGTTTATCCTCACGCCCTACATTTAAATTCAGTCAGTAAAAGTTTAATTTAGGGATTTAACCCAAGTTTCTTGAATTTTTTTAATTTGATCATGATTCTTTATCATTGAATTCTATGTAATATCATTGAGAGTGTGTTTCTTCATATGAGCGTAGTCCATTAATATGAGTCTAGTCCTTGAATGACTGTTCATGCTTATTTTCAGATACACCCTAGTTGAGTTGAGTTGAATGATTTACATTGCTATATATTGTGAATTATTTTCAGTTAAAGTAAACACATTTCAAGCTATCAATAAAAGAAGAATTTTAAGAGAACTTGAGAGTCCCAAGTATATTACTTGATTCCTTAGATGAGCATGATTATTTCTAAGGAAAGCGTGGCATATCAGTTTTATAAAAAAAGTTCAGCCAGTTAAAGTATTTTATATTTGTCATCGAGGATGAGCTTTTAAAGAAACATTAGTAATTCCAAGTGTATTTTATTTATAGAAAAAGCATGACTACTTTTAAAGAACATTATTAGTCATGTGAAAGAATCATTAGTTTTGTGAAAGGGAAGCCCAAATTAAAGAAAGTACGTGAGCAAAGTCTCTAAGTATCAGATTTTCAATTTCCTCTAAAGAGGGATTTTCTAGTATTATCTTGACAAAGATATTATATGAGCATTAATGCATTATTTTCGGAGTAGTTTCAACATCGATTCTAGTAAGAGTTCATATAACTCAAATCTCATAAACTATGTAGTCAGCATAGGATAGGATCGTATCGTAATAAACTATATAGCTAGCATAGGATAGCATAGTACTGCATTATGGGCAACTCCTCACTTTTCTTTTTTTTTTTTAAAAGGGCAAGCCCGGTGCACTAAAGCTTCTACTATGCGCAGGATCTGAGGAAGGGGCCGACCATAAGGGTCTATTATATGCAGCCTTACCTTGCATTTCTGCCAGAAGTTCGAGAAGGCTTATTATATGGATCCACAAGTTAAGTTCGTCCTTTACTCCGACAAGCTATTGGATGGCTCTGATAATGTGGGCAAGATGTTGTATCATCATGAGGCTCATAATAATGATTGTCAGTAAGAGAAGCTTCTCAAGAAAAATAAAATTATATTATTTTAGTATTTGATATTATTGTATATCTGAGTTGTGAAGTTTTACACATTTTTATTACTTTCATATTTTCTTTTGGTCAAGTTATTTTCAACATTTTAGCATGAGTATTCAGTTTAATTATTATTTTATTTAGCTTTATTACATAGTCTACATTCATGTACTGAAGCAATTTGATGCTTAATCATTTTGTGATGTAGATTTAGGTACCATGATAGAAGACATGTGGTAAGACATCTTTCTATCAACGATTGATGAAACCTCATCTCTTTTAGAGGGTTCGAATTAGTTAGTTCCATTTATCTGTTGTATAATCAAGTAGCCATAAATCTTGTCTCGACACTTATCTTGAATTACTAGAGGCTTCATAGATAGTCAAAGTTAGTAAGTTAGTTTAGTCTATTTATTTTGATGATTTAAATCTTATTTCTATTTATATTAAGAGCTATTTTTAGATTTTGCATGAGATTTACATAATTGTTTTAATGATTTACTTTATGAAGCTTCTACGTGTATGTTAGGTCTTTCATTTATAGTCAGCCTAGTAAAGGATTCACTTGAAACTAAAAACGTTTTTTGAATGCTGGACACTCCAGTGTGTAGCTCAAGACATGACAAACTTATTATCAAAGTACAAAGTTCAAGTGTCCAAGAGTGTATATAAAGACGTGTCTAGTATAGTCTTGCATATGAGTATGTAGTGCACCATACTTATAATCAAAAGGTTGAATGGCATTTAGGAAATGTTTCTCATTCTTTCATTCGCTAAATCATGCAATAGAGTTGTGCCATAGGAAACTTATTCAGATTTATGCATTTTTCATATCTATTTGAGTACCTTTCATACTTAAGGTGGTGGAATATTGCTTAATTCCTTATTCACAAGTTACTCTTAGATAAAGTCTTCAGAAAGTAAAGAGACTACACAAGACTTGAGAGGAGCCAATTAGTGTGCTTGGGTGTATCGATTCAAACTAATGCACCCTTATTCATGTGAACTGTGCATTCAATCTAAACCAAGATGTTCTCTCAAAATCTCTTCTATAAACCTTTCTTTGACGTCGAAAGTATGTTTTAGAATGCTTGGCTAGTACTATTATATAAAGGATAGTATGTTTCGCGATATTGTGAGCTGGTAGTAGTAGATGCGGCCAGAGTTAGAAGTATGCATTTAAGAGTGTGGTAGCCAAAAGAGTGGGGATAGTCATGGAGTAAAGTACATAGTTGTAGTCATGTACTCAGTAAGTCGTTGAGGTATTATCCCTTATGTGTGGCTAATGAGTGTGAGTTTTATGTAGATTTTATAATGAAAGGTAGAGAAAGGGTTGTTAGTTAGGATGTGTTCGAATACACTCGAATCAAGAAAGAACTTTATATTGATGTGCTATTGCTTAGTAAAGACCAAGTATAGGTGTTGAACGGGAGGGCAGAGTAGTGATGAGTTGATAAATCTAAGCCAGGTTTATGATTTTAAAGGGAGATCCCCATGATATTCATAAAGCTATGAGCTTAGAGAGGAACAAATATATAGTGAATGGGTAAATAGTACTTAGATTGTGAACGAGAATGTGATAATAAATTGTAACAATGTAGACTAGGAGATAAAGATTTACTTGTTGTCATGAGGTCTTAGTGGGTGAGTGTTTCTTAATTTTATCTAGTTTTTGTAAGTTAGTATAGTATGTGTGAAATTTCTATTTCTATATGTGCTTAGTACTAGACGCTGAGCTTGAATTTGAGATGAGTGCCATGATAAAAAGGATGATGATGTGCCATTAAAATACAACAAATTTGATGCCTAAAACAAGAAATTTTGTGAGTTCTATGCAATTTTTTTTATGATTTTTATGTGTTTTTGTGTTGTTATTATAGAAAATGTTGGTTGGCATGATTTGGAGAAAAAATTGCAGATTTTGCTAAAGCCCAGGATATATGAGCTCACCTATGAGTCGTAGCCCAAGCTACAAGTCATATAGTGATCTCGTAGTAAGAAACAAAGATCAAAAATTAGAAATCTTCCAAGTGGAGGTCAGCTCTACGAGGCCATACTATGAGTCGTAGGTCTCACTACGACTCGTATAGGTGGACTCATAGCAGGAAATAGAGAGCCAAAACTTTGGACCAAAACCTGAAGGCCTAGACTACGAGAGGAGCATACACTGGTACCAGTGGTTCGTACCAGTTGAGTCCAAAATTCCAAGAACCTGATACAAGACCTCGATTACGACTCGTACGTCACTCTACGAGTCAACCTGCGAGACGAACCAGATGCTAGCTGTTTTCCATTTAATTTTTAGGGTAAATTTGTAAACACTATAAATACTTTAAGTTAGGGTTTTATTAGGAGACTTTTTCCAGACTTGTGACAAGATTATTCTCTCTAGAATATTTTAGGTTTTGAGTGTAGATTCTCCATTTCTCTTGGAAAACCCACTTTTGGGGATTGCAAATCTCATTTAGTGTTCATTCTTAATATATCAAGCATGTGGTTTGCAATTTGTGATGTCTTCACTCTTCATTGCTCTGGGTAAAATTCTCGACTATGTCTTAGCCATGAGTAGCTAAGCACCCACAACTCGGGGTTGTGGGAACCCTGGGTAGTTGACTTGAGATGACCTAGGTTTATTGCATTTCTATGATTGGGGTTTTGCATGTGTTGTCTATTTCCATTCATTTTGATTGTTGTTTGGTGGTGGCCAACACCAAACCCCGCCTACTATCACGATCCCGACCAAGGTAGTGATGAATATGAAAAGGGAAGTAGATGACAGGATTCAATTGATGTGTTCTCATATAATAAACCAAACCTAACTAAGGGGAGGTTGACTGGGACAATAGGTAATGATTAGTTGGCACAACATAGTAGCTGACCAAGCGCTATGGTGAAATTCGGCCTTCACCTTCACAAGAAGGCTAGAAGAACCTAAGTTGTCGTCCCGCATGCGAATCTCCAATTATAGTTATGTTGTCTAAGGTAATCGAGTCAACGAACCATGGGGAATGCAATTCCCAAGTTGTCCCTAAAATTGAGTATTTTCTTGCGTCATAGTATTGTGTTTATTTTTGTTTTTGTTCTTGAATCACAACCCTCCCCCCTGTATTCCCTGTGGATTCGACCCTAACCTTCGGTTAGGTTAATTGCTGACAACGACCACTTTCTTATTGGAGCTTGAACATCATAAAAAATTATGGTGCTGTTGCTGGGAAATATGACTAGTTTTTCACTTGGTTTCACTATTAATTAGTTCAAGTATTGATTTCTAGACTCTCTTGTATTTTACTTTTACTTTTGTTTTTGTTAGTTGATTTTAAGTGCAGGTTGGTTGGCACCATGACCGAACAAAAGCTCTACGTCACTAGTGATCTGTTGGAAACCTTATAGAGACATGTCCTGTTCTATCGGCAAGTGTCCAAAGACCCTCAAATGCACCTTCAAAATTTATTCAAATACTGAGGGGGGTTCTTGGGACAAGATATCCTGCTTGGGAGGCCATGGCTCTTCAAGTTTTCCCTATGACTCTCTGGAGTGAGGCTGCTGAATGTTGGTCAATTCTCCCACTTGATGTTTGTTCTAACTGGGCGAAGGTGCAGAGAGTTTTCCTCAAGAATGCTATAAGGGACCCAACAAGCAAGAGCTACAGAATAGCATATGTAATTTTAAAAGGGTGCTAGGAGAATCTTTGGTAGCAGCTTGGGAAAGGCATAAGAAGTGCATGGCAATGAACCGAAACCATTATCTGATTGATGATGAACTGGCAGCTAGCTTCTACCGAGCACTAACTTCTGAACAACAAGGTCATGTAGATGCCTTATTCAGAGGGGAGTTTCGGGCATTTCTGAGGCAACCATTTAGTGAAATTACCGAATACATGGATAAGTTGTCTGCTATCGTGCAAGTTTATCAACCACTACAAAAGCTGCTAGTGCCATCCACTAGTACATCCGTGGGAACTCCAAGCACTACCAGAAAAGAGAGTACACTTAATTGGGTCAGGTCACCACCCCAGCAATACATCACTGATAAATTCTCAAGGATTGAGCATATGCTTGAGCAATTGCTTCTAAAAACCAATGAACAAGAAAATATTGTACAGGAGAAAAAGTTTGATGTCATTAAGGTGAACTACAAGGTGGACTAACAAGCAATGAAAATATAGAGACTTGATGACAGGGTTGAGCAACTAGCAACTCGATTAGAACCTGTGCAAAGAGATTAGAGAAGGGGCCAGAGGAGTAAAGGTGAGAATCCATCAACCCATGAGGAATTCTAAGTACTCATGGTGACAAAGTCGAGCCACGACGTTAAACAAGATGCTTCTTGGGAGGCAACCCTAGTATCTTTTATATTTTTGGATTGCTTAAGTTTATGTCATCTGTTTGAATTGCTAGGTAGTAGTTCGATGTTTGTTATGATATGTTGGGACATTGGATCAGTTGTATTATTCTAGATATTAATATATCTTTAAATGTGATCTGCAAGAACTAACCAAAAGGTGGAGAGTTGAAAAAAATAGCATGTGGAGCAGCCTCTACGAGTAGGCCTACGAGTCGTAATAAGCTCAACGACTCATAGTCATGCCTCGTAGAGGGAGATAGTGAGTATTTTGGCACACACACTATGAGCCAACCTTACAATTCGTAGGGTCCCCTATGAGTCGTAAGTGGGGTTCATAGTGACCAGGTATGAATTTTAGTTTTTTTCTAAGTATTGGGTCTTCTACGAGACTGGGACCTACGAGTCATGGGATAAGCTACGACTCGTAGTCGGGGTCTCATAGACCCAATCTGCAGAATTTTAAAAGTTGAGCCGAATTGAGTATATAAGGGATCAGAAAGTCATTTGATCCCTATTTTCCCACATTTTTGAGCGGTTACTTCCCCCAAAGCTTCCCCATAACTCCCTTCATCTTCTTCGACCAATTTTCTGTCAACGCCTACCAGAATCCAGCGAGTTTTCCGACATAACATAACTAGGGTTTCGGTGTTAACATTGTTCTCTCATTACCTTTCATTAATCTTCATTTGCTCAATTGGTAAGTTTTTGTGGTTACATTTGGCACACTCATGTTATGATCACTGAATATCGTTGAATTAATGTTGATTTTTTGATCATATTGAGTACACAGATGAGAAAATGATTGTATGAGCATGAGAATTGGGGTTGGGCCTGTTAAATCCCCTAGCATGATTTTAAATGGTATGATTGCTCTTGTGGGGTGGTTGTAAGGTTGACTGTTGATGATTATGCCTTGGAGACTAATTAATCTTGGGTATTTCGTGAAAGTAATTAGGGATTGTTGTTTAACTGTGGGGCACTAGTTGGTTGTGTTAACATAATTCATAGTTGTTTTAATTGTGTTTCTATGATGACGTACTTCTTCGATATTGTTTAAACTTTATTTTGCAAATCCTTGATTCTTCTGGGAAGATTGTAGGCACCACAGGTGGTTTCTATTCTCTGCCATGAGGACCTACTACTAGTTGTAGGTCACCCTACAGGTCATAGTGGCCTCTTATAAGAGGCACCAGTCACCTTAGGCTCCTTATTACATACCATACGAGACCCATCAACGACTAGTGGTACTTACTACGAATCGTAGTGAAGGACTCGTAGAATCTGCCTTGTTTTAAATTGTATTATACTCCTGACTACGAGCCCAGACTATGACTCATAGGTCATTCTACTAGTCGTACCTAAGGATCATTTCTGTGATAAGAACTTTTTCTCCCAGGTACCTCAGCACTACGAGGCTCTTGCATGATCCATAAGTCTACCTACGAGTCGTACCTATTCCTCTTACCTGCAAATCTGTAGCTGAATCAGTGCATGTGTTTGAGTTTTAGTGTTTAGGTTACTATTGTTAATTTTTCTTTGTGGTTTCTATTTGTTTTTGACACTATGGTGCTCACGTCATATTTTTGGGTTGAATTTTCAGGTTATATGGCTCCAAAGGCTAGAATAGAGGATACCAAAGCTACGGGAAGACAATCGAGGGATGACCCATCTGATGGTGAAAAATTTGAGGGCTCTGTAGATGTCCACAGAGTCCAGATAGACCTCGATGCAAATGTGCCTCAGACTCGAGCCCGTGCTGCACTAATACCGATGGAAGTCACTAGTACCTCTCAGTCTGCAGTGGAGGGCAATGAAGACGGGTCGGATGATGGCTGTTCACTTTCAGAATCAGGGTCCATTGAGGCATCTCATACCCAACCTGAGGAGACTAGTTCTCAAACTCCGGTAGATCCTACTGCTACTGTTACTTTCACGGACCCCAGAAATACTAAATGGTGTGTTCCAGGAATGCAGGAGATATATGACAAAGGGTAGAAACCAAAGGGTCCGAAAGGCTGGTTCGACATTTTCATGAGGAATCGAGACTTAATGATTCTGGGTTGAGTATAATACCTAACTTGGAGGCCGAGATAAACCATTAGGGGCTTGCATGGCTGTCACAAAAGTTGGGAAAGTATGCCCCACATCTAGTATGAGAATTTTATGCTACCTATTATCCCACTATTCTCCAAGATCTTCCTCAAGGGAAGAAACCTGTAGAGCAGCCAAGGTTGTGAGAAGTTCTAGTGTAGGGTGAAGTTGTTGACATTTCAGAGAATACTTCAGGAGGGTTCACTTCGGGCCAAACTATATAGTACCTTGTTCCACCGCAGAGTATGATGCTAAAATTGCTAAAATGAGGAAAGCAGTGAACGAGAAGAATGTGGATATGAAGACAGAGTTGCTTAGGTGGATAGCTAGCCAGATATGCGAGGAGGGTTTTGAACCTACGTGGGTCACAAACCACACTGCTCAGATCGTGAAATCCCACCTCTCATTTTGAGCCAAGTTTTTGTGGTCTTATTATCCATTGGCACATCAAACTATCTTTATAGATATTGTGATCACCCTGGAGAGGGTTGTACTACTAGCTAGCATTCTAGCTGGTTACAATATTAATTGGGCACGAGTCATGGCCGAGCAGATCCACGAGTCAATGATTCATACTCAAACCTCATTACATTTTCCCATATTGATACATCGAATATGTAATGAGGTAGGGGTGCATGTTTTCCTACGCTTGGATCCTCATATAGAGGCCCTACACACCATGGATCCCAGCCTGATAAAGGATGAAGAGAAACCGATGGCCCTATAGAGAGCAGTTTCTCCTCCTATCCTAGATCCATTCCCAGTGGATCCTCAGACTCAGAGATCGACTCCAGCTACCACAGGTACTACTCCAGCTACTACAAGATCCTTCCCCAACTGTCGAGATTGAGTCTACGCCATCCTCCAGCACTCCAGCACCAGCATCATCCACTATGTAGGTAGATTCTCTCATATATGCTATCGCTTTTTAGGCACTGGTGTGCAGGGTGGCTACAACGAAGTCTAGGCTATAGGATTTAGTAGCTCAGGTCAGACCATGGATCACCAGACCATACGGTGACTCCAAGGAGAGGGTAAATACATTTGCCCGTGCATTGGTAGATGAGAGAGTTAGGGCATTTGGTGCCATAGTAGATGCATTTGAGGTGAGAGTCCAGCAGAGGATTAAGGGTACTCGACCTACTGAAGACGAGCACAGTGACACAGGAGTTGTCCAAATTTAAGGTTGACTTATTGCAGATGTTAGCGGTTCCTATTGCAGTACCGGAGGTGGCACCGACAGGTGATGAGGTTTTTGATTGGTTAGCTGACCACCCGCATGCTCACAGGAAGAGGTCCCTCGAGATAGATGACCCAAAGATGAGCCAGAAGAGGCCTAGGCCTAGTAACCCAGTAGCACCAGAGGAGGATACGATACCAGAGGAGGTGGTGCAGGAGTCGATACTGTTGGCGGCTATATAGAGAGATAGGGAGCAACAGACTTCATATGGAGAAGGTAGCTCACGTACTGCTCCGACCCAAATAGCTGAGGATGAGGTCATGACCTAGGACCCTACTGACCAGACAGATATCGGTGCTTGAGCACCATGAAGTTTGACTTTTCGACCCCAACCCTTATCTTTCATATATGGATACTTTGTTCTTTCTGTTAGAAAATATTTTTATCATATTGGTTTTTGGATTTGTTTAAATGTTTTATGTTAGATGTTTTCACTTATATTTTGGATGTTAGATTTTGCCCTATTGGTTTTTAGTATG
>JAABOM020062503.1:0-10209 GCA_011800125.2 Solanum clarkiae | reverse complement strand
TGCATGCCAATTTCACTTGATACTCTAATCATACACCAAAAAAATGTACTTAATTTCTAATTACACAACATCCACAATAAGATTTTCCACTTGGATAATCATCCTTGATTTAAAGAAATACAGGGTCTAACAAATTGTCACGTACAAATGAGATAGCTAAAAAAAATATTTTTTCGTTGCAAAATTTTTTAAAGCTACAATGACATATATTTCATTGCTAAAGGTATGAATTTTTAGCTACAATATGAGAATATTTGTGGCAAATACATTAAGTTATAGATATGAAATTTTTTAATTCATAACTAAATATGAATACTATTTCCACGAGATTAATTATAGAACTAGCCACCAGGTCCAAATATTTGTGGCAAATATATTAAGTTATAGCTATAAAAATTTTTAATTCATAACTAAATGTGAGTACTATTGCCACGAGATTAATTATAGAACTAGCCACCAAGTGTAAATTTTTGTGGCAAATACGTTAAGTTATAGCTATGGATATTTTTAATTCATAACTAAATATGAGTACTATTGCCACGAGATTAATTATAGAATTAGCCACCAAGTCTAAATTTTTGTGGCAAATAAATTGAATGTTTTGCTACAATACTACACCTTGTGGCTATTAGAGTAAAGATAGCAACAAATTTTGTTTATCGTGGCACAAGGATAAAATAATTTGCTACAAGTATATTTTTCATGGCAAAGATTTGTTTTTATTGAAGTTATGATTAATTTTTATTTTGAGCTATAAGTATAAATCCTTAGTCATTGATCATGTAAAGACCGTAACTAATTCTTAGCCAAGCTACATCTTTCTACGAAAGCTACGAAACAAAATATTGTAGCTAAAGCGTTTTACTACGAAAAATTTCTTATTTAGCTACAATATGTTTTATAGTTATAAGTTCATTTTCTTGTAGTGAATAGATTGAAAAGAGATACTTTTTATTTTCGAAAAAGCTTCTTCTCGACTTCTTGTGCAAGCCATCAACAGATCCAGATGAAGAATCAGAAAGACTAGGTTTGGTGTTTTGCATTGTGAGCAAGTTTCCTCCTATAGTAAGCATCTAAATGTACTATCACTCCTAACATATAAAGATAAGTGATCAGTTCTTCATTAGTGTGTTCTATGTGTGGAAACATACCTTGAAGACAGGGTTGTAGTCTCAAGGTTCTAACTATTCAAGTGGTGTAGGGTAGATCGAAGCAGGGTCAGTGTTGCTCTTGACTTGTGCTAGTTGCATAAGTTGCCTTTGTTGCAAGGGGATAGTAAAGAAGTAAGGTGTGCGTTGTATTTTCTTTACTTTGCTCCTAGTGGATTTGGTTGTTAAATCCTTTGGTGATAGATCGTGATTGTTTCTCCCTTGAGCAAGGAATTTTTCCGCGTAAAAATCTCTGTGCATCTGTGTGTTGTCTTTATTTCTTAAGATTTCTGATATTCCTCATAAAGGGACCTGATAAAGTATCAGGATTAGGAGCATAATAATTCAAAAGTTACATGTTAGATTCGTTGTCCCTACTCACAAACAATGTTAGTTTAGTGGAAATTTCATGACTTTATTATACTTTCCCCAAATCATAATAATTTTTCCATCTCACTTGTCACTTGGCATTACAATAACTTCTTTATGATATAAAATTGGCCATGACAATGTAATGTTACATTGCCTCTTCCTACAACGGGGATTATAACATTGTGGTGGATGTCTTACTTTTACTATAGAGTAAGACATCAAATAAAGCCGCAAATATTCACCCAGCTATAAGATGGGAAGCAACTATTACATAATAGATGAAAATTGAAATGTAATAATACCAGAAATTGCTACCTTTAACTATAAAGCTGAAAAGAAATAGTTGAAATTTCTAATTAATCCCATGAAATCTTAAAAGAAACTAAACTTTCAACATATAAAGGTCATATTTCTACTGCCAGTGGAATTTTTTTCACTTCAAATTCAATGTGTTCATTTTTCCGCACATTGTACTCAATAAATCGACCATCCTCCATTCTCCGTAACATGTCACGCATATGACATAACCTGAGTACCAACGAGGCAACCCAATCACTGAGCCCTGTTGGAGCCCATGTAGAGGAGTGAGCAATAAAATTTATGAGGAATAAATAAATAAAAATAGACACCAGAAAATTTAATGTGGTTCACCCAAAACTTTTGGGCTATGTCCACAAAAGAACACTTCTACTATATTTCTTCTACTATTACAAATAGTAGGCACAATTGTACAATTTTTTCTACTATTGCAAATAGTAGGCTTTCTGAGAAAAATACCAAAAATAGCGAACACACTATTTCTTTTAGGAAAAGAATATTTCCTAAGCACATACTCTAATTTTTCTTCACAGACTATTTTATTTTATAGTGTATGGTATACCTCACAGAAGAAAAATGTTCACTCTCTCTCTGTGGCTCTCTCTATATTTTTCTCTCTACTGAATGATTCAAAAATAAGGAGCAATTTCTCCTTTTATACAGATATTGGCAGGCTTCTTTTTTAAAGATTGGTGGCCAACACATATCATTTGTCAAAAGTTGTTTTAACAACTTTTGACAATCAATTCAAGAAATATACACAGCTTTCACTTGAACAGTTGTTCAAATGGGTTGTGCAGCAATTGTTGAGAAAATTGCCATATGGGCTCTCCATTTGAAGGGACCCACTCAACAATTCTCCCCCTCCCGACAAATGGAGGGTTCTGTAATTCCGGTAGCTGTTCGACAATACTCGAACTTCTCTCGTGGTAACATTTTTGTCATCATATCCTATCCATTTTCATCATTATGGATCTTTTAAAGTTGTAGTAGCTTCTTCTCCAATGCATTATCCAATGATATCTTACATCAATATGTTTGGACTTTGCGTGAAAGGAGGCATTCTTGCAAAAATGGATGACACTTTGATTGTCACAGAATATCTCAAACTTGTTTTGTTTGACATCAAGTTCTTCAAGAAATTCCTTCATCCATAACAGCTCTTTGCAAGCATATATTGCTGCGATAAATTTTGCTTTTGTAGAAGACAATGCAATATACTTTTGCAATTTCGACTACCAAGACACAGCTCCCCCTGCAAATATAATCAGGTATCCTGATATAGACTTTATTGAGTCAACATCGCTGCTAAATTTGCATCTGTATATCCAACTAACACAGGTTCTGCCTCTCCAAAACATAGGAATATTTTGGATGTACCTTGAAGGTATTTGAGAATCCATTTAACAGCTGCCCAATGTTCCTTTGCAGGATTTGAAAGGAAACGACTCACTACTCCAACCGAGTAAGGAATATCTGGTTTGTACACACCATGGCATACATCAATCACCCAACTGCTGAGACATATAGTATTCTAACCATTTCTTCCTTCTCCTCGTCAGTAGAAGGGCACATACTAGAACTCAATTTGAAATGATTAGCAAGTGGACAACTAACCGCTTTAGCCTTGTCCATATTGAATCTCTGAAATACTTTTTCAATGTACTTCTCTTGAGATACCCAAAGCTTCCTGGCGCTTCTATCTCTTGTAATTCTCATGCCAAGAATTTGTTTTGCTGAACCTAAGTCTTTCATCGCAAAAGACTTACTCAATTGTACCTTTAGACTGTTGATTCTTGAAATATTTTTCCAATGATCAGCATACCATCTACATAGAGTAAAAGGATAAAAAAATCATCTTCATAGAATTTATTGATAAACACGCATTGATCAGCAGTAGTTTTCTTGAAGCCTTGCTCTCGTATAACAGACTCTAACTTCTTATACCATTATCTTGGTGCCTGTTTCAAGCTATATAAAGTTTTCTTCAATCTGCAGACATAATCCTCGTTTCCTTTCACTTTGAAACCCTCTGGTTGTTCCATGTAAATTTCTTCTTCTAGATCTCCACAAAGAAAGACAATTTCACATCCATTTTCTCAAATTCCAAATTGAGACTTGTAGCTAGCCCTAGCACAGTACGAATGGATGTCATTTTCACAACAAGTGAAAATATCTCGTCAAAGTCAATGCCTTTCTTTTGACTGAAACCTTTGACGACCAATCTCACTTTAAAGCATGGATGAATTCTGTGTTCTTCATATTTGATTTTGAACACCCATTTATTCTTCAACGCTCTTTTACCATTAGACAAACTTCATGAGATCAAATGTTTTATTTGGCTTCCATCCATTTTTCCTTGGTTTCATCGTCCATTGCCTCACTAAAGCTTTTCGATTCTCCCCCGTCAGTCAGTGTAACCCACTGATCAACTGGGTACCTAGTAAAAGGCTGCACATTTCTACTAGATCTTATTAAGGGTACTGGAGACTCTCCATCTATTGGTGGTTAAGTGTGACCACCATTAACATTCTCTTCTTCTGGTTCATCTTTCTGGGGAATACCTTCATCGTCTGCATCTTGTGGATGGTCATCATGAACCTTATCTTCAACTTGAGTCGGTACTTCTATTGGAGAATTCAACCTTAAGCTTGTTGAATCATCTGTAGGAGTAAAGCCTTCTTTGTCTGCTTCGTTTATATCCTTAATAGTTTGATCTTCAATAAAGATAATATCTCGACTCCTAATCAGCTTCTTGTGCACTGGATCATAGAACCTATAGCCAAATTCATCTTGAACATAGCCAATAAACACACACTGCCGTGTTTTATATCAAACTTTTGCCTTTCATCCTTTAGAACATGAACAAAGGCTTTGCACCAAAATACTAATAAATGTTTGTAAGAAACATTCTTGCCTGACCAAATTTTCTCCAAAACTTCATATTGAAGTGGAGCACACGGTGAGCGATTTAACACATACACTGCTGTAAGTAGTGCTTCACCCCAAAAAGATTTATCTAGCTTCAAATGAAAGAGTAAAAACCTTATTATTTCTATCGAGTTTCGATTCATCCTCTCAGCTAAACTATTTAACTGTAGTGTCTTTGGAGGCGTCCTTTGATGTCTAATATCATGTTTTTTTGCAATAAGCATGAAATGACCCAATGTACTCTCTGCCATTATCTGTGCAGACACACTTGATGTTCTTCCCAGTTTCTCTCTCAATTGAGACATGAAATTGCTTGAAGACTCCTAGAACTTGATCCTTGGACTTAATGGTGTAAGTCCAGGTCTTCCTCGAATGGTCATCGATGAAGGTCACAAAATATTTGGCTCTACCAAGTGACTTCGGTAGTGGACCACACATGTCAGAGTGAATCAGATCTAAAACATTCTCCATTCTCGAAGGCGGGAGAACTATGGAAAGAGACTCTGTTCTGTTTCCCAGCTAGACAATCTTCGCATTTCTTCAATGATACCTGATCTAAATCAGGTAGAACTTTATCTTTCACCAATTTAGACATCCCTTTTTCACCAGTATGGCAAAGTCTCTTATGCCATAAATGTGCGGTATTTTTATTTTCCATCACATTTATAGATACATCGGAGACCTTTGCTTGCATCACATATAGTTTTGAGAGTTTGTGTCCTCTCGAAATGATAAGGGAGCCTTTGGTAAGCTTTCATTTTCCATTTCCAAAACTATTTTAGAAACCTTCATTATCAAGCTTGTCTATAGACATTAATTTAGGCGCATGTCGGGGATATGCCTTACATCTTTTAGAAGAAGTTTCATGTCGTTATCCATTTCCAAATAGACATCTCTCTTGCCAATAACTTTTGACAAGTTTTCATTTCTCATCTTTACAACACCATAGTCTCTATGTATGTAAGATGAGAAGAGATTTTTGTGTGGTGTGATATGAATGGTTACACCACTATTAATTACCCAACTTGTCTCTTGAGTTAATTGACTAACAATCTCACTGTCACAACTGATGTTGAACTCGTCGACAAGATTTTCTTGTTCATTATCATTGTTTGTCTTTCCCTTCTTGTCTCTATTATTTTGCCGGTCACTCTTGAATTTTTGACAAAATTTCTTAATATGACCTTTCTTCTTGCAGTAATAGCACTCGGCATTTGCATATTTGTTTGACTTTCCTCGACTCCTGTCTCTGGAGCTTGAACCCTTCACTTGACTTCTCCCCCCTCTTTTCAATAATCTGAACTTCTAATTCTGAGAAAGAGATTGAACCTTGAGATCTACGTCTCATTTCTTCATTTAATATACTGCTCTTAACAGCTTTCATGCTTACTACACCATTTGGTGCAATATTTGTCAAAGAAACTTTCAAAGTTTCCCATAACTTTGTTAAAGAAGCTAAAATCATAAGAACAATTATGTCATCACAAACTTTATGTCCACTATTGATAGCTGGTCCACCATTCCTTCTTTGTTATTTAGGTGATCAGCTACAAAAGTGTTTTCTAGATATTTTACTTCCATCAACTGGGTTAAGGAAAAAAATTTGTTGTTGTCGGTCTTTGAAGCATACAACTGCTCTAGCTTGTTCCACAGTGTTTTAACATGAGTTTCGTTATAAATATGATTGTAAACATTATTATCGACAAAGTGTCAAATATATACACAAATTCATTCATGCTCAAACACCCACTCATCTTCGGACATCCCTTCCGGTTTGACGGTAGAGAATACCGGCAAGTGCATCTTCGTAATCATGAGAAGATCCTTCATTTTGCTTCTCCAGACACGATAGTTTGAACCGTTCAGGTTAATCATTTTGCTTGTCTTTACCTCCATTGCCATGAACCTAGACCAGACTCTGATATCACTTGTTGGAGCCCATGTAGCGGAGTGAGCAATAAAATTTAGGAAGAATAAATAAATAAAAACAGACACCAGAAAATTTAACGTGGTTCACCCAAAACTTTTGGGCTACGTCCACAAAAGAACACTTGTACTATATTTCTTCTACTATTACAAATAGTAGGCACAATTGTACAATTTCTTTTACTATTACAAACAGTAGGCTTTCTGAGAAAAATACCAAAAATAGTGAACACACTATTTCTTTTAGGAAAAGAATATTTCCTAAGCACATACTCTAATTTTTCTTCAGAAACTATTTTATTTTATAGTCTATGGTATACCTCACACAAGAAAAATGTTCACTTTCTCTCTGTTGTTCTCTCTATATTTTTCTCTCTACTGAATGATTTAAAAATAAGGAGCAATTGTTCCTTTTATAGAGATGTTGGTAGGCTTCTTTTTTGAAAGATCGGTGGCCAACACATATCATTTGTCAAAAGTTCCTTTAACAACTTTTGACAATCAGTTCAAGAAATATACACAACCTTCACTTGAATAGTTGTTCAAATAGGTTGTGCAACAATTGTTGAGAAAATTGTCATATGGGCTCTCCATTTGAAGGGACCCACTCAACGAGCCCAAAGTAGGAAACTTCCTGATGTTACTCCAAGTTTTCCCATCTTTTTCGAGTGACCAAATTGATATTTCATCATCAATAATTGTCATAACACATACAGGATCACCCAAAGCACGTAACTTTAAACGTTTCCCACATTTACTTGGCACTGGTGTTACAATAAATGCTAGGTTGAAAGATATAACCATGTGTTCACTTTTCTTGAAATTTGCAATATGTGAATGACACTGTTTAATGAAACTGGATCATTGTCTACATAGAATGAAAAATCAGTAGGAATGGGAAAAATATTGTTAACTGTGCTCCACGATTGATTTTTAACAGAGTATATTTCATGGATTCGCTGTATATCTTGTAATCACCTGTATTATACATAAGACCTTGTAATCCTCTGCCACAAAATCATAGGCAAAATAATATGTTGGCCTTACAGAACAAGTCTTCTTTTGCATGAGATAAGCAGGCTCTGGAATCAGTTTGTATTTTCGAATAACAGGATTCCATAATAGCATACCTGTGCCAGGATTGTAAATAAAGACCATACTGCTGGATGAACACACTTCTAAAGAACAAATGTATGGACAAAATATGGGGATATTTGGCTACTCAATCAACACAACTTTGGAATCAGCACTAATTGATGCTTCTGTCAATAGGACTTTAATCGAACAATCGCGAGATGGTTTTCCTTTAATGACATTATAAAAACTGAGATTTTTTTTACGATTGATATCTATAGATGATTTACGTAGATGCAACTTGATGAAGTCGGGATCATCTATGGAACAACACCATGACATGCAGGTAATTTTGAAGCGTAAAAGAGATTTGATAGGAAGCTCAAAGAGGATAGAGTTGACTATATCAATAGGCAAGTTTGGGATATTTGAGCAGCAATCCATTTTGGGAAAACAAGGGATGCTGCTAGGTTGTTTCCTACTTTAATGATGTTATATAAAAACCTAATACAATTTGATCCTAATTCAAATTGATAAATTATGTTTAGCTGGTGGTTATTTTTATTTTATCATTAATCTCCTTTTTTTTAAGAGAGATTTATTTTATTTATCATTAAAGTACGTAATTTTATCTTCTAAATATTTAAAAAAAATATTCACAATATATTGTTCCATAAATGCAAGATAAAAGAAAAAGGAGAAAATTTGTTCCTAATAATATTAGTTTAAGGATATTCACACAAGTTTTAATAATCAAATTCGAAATAGATGATCAAGCTTTTTTATATCAAACACACAAAATTTCATGCACATTATGGTCAAATAACGATGCCCAATTCAACATGATCAATAATATATGACTCACACCAAGAGCACCAAAATTTCAATTTTGAAGAACCATAAACAGTACCAAATCACCCTGTTGAAAGCTTGAGATCTAGCTACTGCTATGATAAATATTGCAATGTCGATTATGGAGTAAAGAAAGGAAAGAAGATAAACTGAATGAATGTTGATTAAAATGAACTGACTCAAATAAATTTCACACTGATCAGTTGTATATACAGAAACTTAGTCAGCTAATTCCACTTGGCAGTCATAACTACCTAACTAACTCTCAATTAGCTTAATTAATTCTATAACTAATTAAAGTGCCACTCTGCTCAGCACATTATGTACAACTCCTCACAGCTATATATATATTTTTCTACACTCTCCCTCAAGTTGGATGATGAAAAATATTCAACAATCACAACTTGATCAATATTTCAGCATGTAGTTGACTTCCTAATCCTTTTGTGAATATATCTGCCAATTGTTCTTTGCTTGCGATATACTTTGTTGTGATTAGGATTTCTTGTAGTCTTTCTCTTATGAAGTGACAATCAATTTCGATGTGCTTAGTTCTTTCATGATACATAGGATTTGAGGCTATTTGCAATGCTGCCTTGTTATCATAAAACAGCTCCATTAGCTGTTCAACTTCAGCACCTAGCTCTTTAAACAGACCTTGCAACCATACCAACTCTGCTACTGTAGTGGCCATACTCCTATACTCAGCTTCTATTGAGCTTCTAGACACTATGCTTTGCTTCTTTGACTTCCAAGAGACTAGAGAATCCCCATACTTTACCCCAAAACCTGTAACTGATTTCCTTGATAACAAGCAAGATGCCCAGTCTGCATCACAAAATGCAGTCACTTTACTTGAACATTTACTGCTTATCAGAATACCAAGCCCAGGTTCCTTCTTGATGTATTTAACCACATGCATTGTTACTTCATAATATGATCTTTTAGGTGCATGCATGAATTGACTCAAATGTTGCACTGAAAAAGAGATGTTTGGTCTGGTCATTGCTAAGTACAATAGCCTGCCTATGAGTCTCTGATACACTCTTCTATCCTCCATCGTTGGATCATTTTCTTTTGTCCCATATATTTCATCAAACTCCATACTTGTTGTCACATCCCAACCTAGGGTCGTGACCTGTGCCCGATAGGAGCACTTAGACACATACTAACCCGAATTTTCCAATTTATCCGACTTGAAAACCTGCCGGAATTTCGGCAGAGTTTTCTCTGTCTTATTAACTAACCTCACCTGCAAATAAAAGCCAGCAACATCCCAGACAATGATACAAATACATATTTCTTTATACATATACATAAATGCGGGCTGACAAGGTTTCCGCTGCGGTCCTGCCGCCTAGTACATACATCATATATAAAATAATGCGGTCTCGCCACCTGATCAAATGCCAAAATCATACAATAACCCATGTACTCAAGTATCTCTCGTATACCCACTACCCACTAGTATCCACAGACCTCTAGACATATATGTTGAACAGTACATGCGCATACATAACACAATTACAGAACGCGTGAACAAGAGAAGCTACCAATAGCTGGCTCTTGAAACAAAAAGGGGCACTGC
>JAABOM020062502.1:0-10209 GCA_011800125.2 Solanum clarkiae | reverse complement strand
ACCATGTTGAAGTAGGTCTTAGGCCTAACTCACACCCCAAAAGCTAGCTCAAAGGAAGGAGGATTGCCTAAGCCTTACAAGGAAACCACCCATCCCATTAACCACCAATGTGGGACTTTGTGTCTCAACATGTAATCATTCAAAGAAACCATCCAAGACTTAAATGGATAGCTTACAAAAAGACTAAAATGACCTTTTTAAAAATGATCGAGAATCCCTATACTAGACTGCATACTGATTATATAAAATTATACTAGCCGTATAGGGGTCCGCATAGAGGAGACCTATCAAGGTGGTCAGGAAGTTAGCCAAGGGCAGGAGCCATGGAAGGGACCAACAACCCGTTTGGCCCTATACGGATCGTGTGGTCCCTTGCCTTGGCTTGGGCTGTGCGGGCTGATCACGGCTTCCCATACGGCTTGTAGTCCCACCACACGGTCCGTATGAGCTTCCCTTTCAGGCACCTTGTGCCAAAATTCTAAATTTTGATCAGGAGCATCTTTCGAATCTCGTTTTACGAAATTCCAACTTACGGAATCTTACAAAGTTCCTAGCATCAGAGTGATGCTCCTAGCCAATGTGCTGGTAAGAATTCAATCTTTGAAAAAATAAAAGTTGTTGCCGGGAGGAAGCCTCTTAATAACTAAGGTGAAACATGATTTAGGATAATTTACAATTTTAAAAGAGCTTTCTTTTTCCTTTATCTGTCCTATCTATTTACTTAGTTGACAATCGTATAGAGTGTGATATCTACTCGACTTTTAATTATTTGCATCATTTCAACCAACAATCAGTCCGTAATTTGATAGGGCTAGACTAAGATTTTTGAAGCCTATTTAAGAACAAGACTTATTAGTCTAGCCCGATTAAGCTCACTAGCTTTTAGGGCTTGATCAATATAAGTTGGACTAGTCCGGGCAACCATAAATCAAATAAAAAATAATTATAATTAAGATAAAATAAATACTAAAGGTAACAAGAAAATTGTAAACCTAAAGTCTTAAATCATGCATATAAATATACAAAGTTCAAAAATCTAAATATTAAAAATATTTTTCTGTATTACATAAAACGACAATGATTTGAAATTGATGTCATACAACTGAATCTTTACTTGAGGTCAAACTTAATAAGTATTATTAAACTTATTTTGATTTATTTATAGACTTGGTTAAAAAATAACCAATACCATGTAATATTGATTTGTCAATATTGATATTAATATATTAAAATTAGAATTTAAATAATAAAAAATACATATTTTCTTTTTAAAATGGTGAACTGGCCGGTGCAGCTTGTAGCTCATATAGTTGTGGATTAGGTTGACTATTTTTTGGGCCGCCAAAATAATGGGCTAGCCAACCTGATCCATAAAATTTCAAAGTCTGTATGGACTAGCCCGGATAGGTTAGACGATCTATATTGACAGATCTAATGAAAACTACTAAAATTGCCTCAAATTTACATTCTTATTAAATAATCAAAGTTCATAAAAACAGTATAATATACCATCACAAAGCTATTATAAGAAAATACAATATTTATTGAGTGAACTTTATTTAAAAAAATAAAAAATAAAAATTGAACACGAGTTGTAATGTATTACTCTTTAATATGAGCGGTTTGTTGGTCAAGTATATCATCATGTTCATATTTCATGAATATTTCATCACTTCTTTAATATTCTCACGAGGGCCGTCTTAACAAGTTTGAGAACCTAAAAACAAACTTCATAGAAATACCTTATTATGGTATGAAATTTTTAAATAATTTTCTTTGAAGAATTTAAAATTTTATAAATATTAATTTTATTGAATAATTTTAAAGCACAATATCTAAGCCCCTACTAAATAGGGTAAACTACTCATAATAAAGAAAAGAAAGTAGAAATAGGAGTATTTAAATAAAAAAGTTGTCCTCACCATTTGTGACACTTCCTTTATCATCCCTTAAACAAAGGATCGTGACTTATTAGACTTCATAAATACTTGACGTGGAAGCAGAATCAAACTTATTTATTTTTTCAATTAAGAATAAGAAAAAGAAAAAGAATCAGACGGTCCGGATTCACTTTATATTTCTCCCAAATTCCAATTTCTTCGCCTCAGTACTCTCCATAACTCACCCAGAAGAGGAAGAAGATGATGTTGGGGAAAAGAGGTCGTCCACCGATGAGGAGGACAACCAGCATGACAGGGATCACCGTTGATTTAGAAACTGGAACTGAATCAGAGCCGTCTGATGAGATTAAGGGTTCATCGGAGAAGGAAGGAATAACGATGGGTGAATATAATTCTGTGCTGCCGATGGTGTCGCCGAGATACCAGCGGAGAATCTCCGGCGAAGGATTTGAGAGAGATACGGCTAATTTCTTGAGAACTTGCGCCCTTTGTAACCGCCGATTGGCTCCCGGACGAGACATCTACATGTACAGGTAAACAAATCCCGTAGAATGTTGATAGATTTTATCACTATAGGTTATTTTCTGAAAACCTTATTATAAAAATAGCAGAATAAACTGATACGAAAAAAAAAGAAAAAAGATATATAATACTAAAATATATGAGTACTAAAATAGTTGTTTTAATTTATTTGCCCAATTTATCTTGAGTATTAAATAATATTAAATACAACTTTAGTTGAAGCTTTGTTAAGGAATAGGTAATACGAGTCAAATAATATGCAACGGACAGGGTAAAATATATGGTTTCAAAGTTTCTAATTTTCATTGAAAATATTTCATCTAAACTGAACATATCTGAGACCTTCCTCCAATTTGTATGGAAAAAAATAGAAACAGTATTGCTAAAAGTAAAAAAAAAAAATGAATAGCAGCAGACGAAGATTTTTTTTTGTCTTGTTGAAAGACTTGCTACATTATTGGTGTATTACTTTGTTGCATTATGAACATTAATAAAGCAGTGTTTCTTAAATTTTTGTGTCACTGGACAATAATTATTGTTTATATATACTAAAAAAAAGATCTGAGCATTAATATATAGCAGCACTACATTGATAATACTAATTTGTTAATTTTATTTTTGGTGTATGCATGCAGGGGTGATAAGGCATTTTGTAGTATGGAATGTAGGGAACAACAAATAAAGCAAGATGAGAAAAAAGAGCAGTCCAATATTAAGGCTAATTCAAGAAAAACAGAAAGTCATCATAATCACTCTGAAATTCCCTCTGCTAAATCTGAAACTTCCAGCAATAGCAACACCATTGCAGCAGCTTGAAGGATAAAAGATCGAGTTAGAATTCATGCACGTATGCACAGAAATGTGAGTTTTACTCGGATTTATATCTGGTGTTGGGGTGTCACGATGTTTGAATGCTCGTGTAAAATTTTATGTATGTATTGGTATTTTACACAAACTAATACTCTAAGTGCCATGGTTTGACTGCCAAAGTAATGTTAGGTTGTACCTAAGATTGAATCCCCACCTTGTAATATCTTTTCCTTTTATATATTTATCTCTCTTTGGACAACCCTATTTTTTCTTTTAATTCTATTTATATTTGCTTTGTTTTTTCTTATTCTTCAAAATATGGAAGTATTTCATTGAAAAAAAATTTAAACAAACAATCTAGGTAGTAAATATTGTTTGCAAGATTTGAAGTGATATTGCAACCAATTACACTGTCATCGTTACTTTTTTTATTTGAACAAACAGTACGTACTAGTTAAAAGGGCTTAATAGTTTGAACTTGTCACCTTTAGATTTGTGTATATTTGAGCTTTTTATTAATCCTTATTTTGTGTACATATCTTGGTATTTTGGTTGAATTTGCTTCTTCGCAATCTTACTCTACAACAAATAAAGAATTTAACAATAATTCTTTGATAATAATAATAGACAAATATTTATAATCGGCATTTTATATAAATATTGCTATTTAAAACAAGTAAGATTGTGTGCACATCATTCTTCCTAAATTTCATTTATGAAATTATATTGATATATAATTGTTATTGTGTCAATTACATGTGTGTTTGATTCTTTTATATAAAAAGTATCTTGTATTAGAAACTATATTATCCATATAGAAATACGAAATAAACGCCTAAATTTAACATAACATATCGATAATTAAACAATGTGTTTGATTCTTTTATATAAAAAATATCTTGTATTGAGAACTATATTATCCATACATAAATATGAAATAAACGCCTAGATTTAACGTAACACATCGATAATTAAACAATAAGACAATAATTATACTTAACTTCTTCATGGAATGATCATACTTGTTTGTCCAAATTAAAAAAATGAAATTTTTGATGGTTTAAAATTGGCAAAACTCAAAAGGAAGCCAATCAAAGATAAGAATTTAGAATTTGAGTTTATGAATTTTAAATTTAAAAGAAATACAATTAAAAGTTATTAGATTTTATCAATCACGCAAGCGACTCCAATCTCATCCGTGAATTCAACAAATACCTCATTAACTCATCGAGTGCATTGCACTTGACCTCTAGCATTTTAATTGTGGAAAAATATTGAATTTAAATTGCTTTTTTAATGCTTAAACCAAGAACAATGCTTATTTGTCAAGAATAAAATAACATTACATAAGTAGTGTTGGTTACGTGACTCACTAAATAAAATTTCTTGATTCATGACGTATATTTTTTCGGTTTTATTTTATGTAAAAAAAAATTAGTTAATTTAAAAAAAAATAATTTTTTAATTAAGTGTTTAATTTTAAAATTTTCATTTTAACATAATCGATACAATTTATGATCATATTAATTTTTATAACTTGTTTTAGATCATAAATTTTTATATATAAAATAAAATTAAATATATAAAAAAATCACAAAGTGAATTGACAAACTCCACCATCTAGTTAAAGTGTCTTGACATATATTTAGACACAAGGAATACATTATGGGCCCATTTGGATGTGTAATTTGAAGAAAAAACTACATAATTAGATATACATCGCTACCATATATACTAATCTTACCTTTATTTTTAAACAATTACATATATACTGGATTCTACCAACCACGCAAGTGACTCCAATTTCATCCCTGAATTCAACAAATAACTCATTAATGAAGCATTTTGTTTGAGGAAAAATATTAAATTTACATTGTTTTTTCATTTTTAAACCAAGAAAATGCTTATTTGTCAAGAATAAATAATATTACATAAGTATCGTTGGTTACGTATGTTAGCATTTAAAGAATATTATGTAATGAATTTCAAGTGCATAAAAGGCGTGACAACTCAGGGATCCCAAACAAAAAAGAAAAAAAGATAATTCAAAAAAGGAACAAATCAAATTAATGCGAAAGATTGTAAGAAAGGCGATAAATCACGAAAGACTCCTCAAATCAGGGCAACATGATATTAGTTTGAAGGAAGACAGATACCAACCTCCAAATATCAAAGAAAAGAAGATGCCAAGGATCCATGTCATAGCACTCTGTACAAGGTAGAGTTTAAGTCACAGTTAGAAGAAAATCGCAGCAAAACAAGCACACATCTAATATGAATGTGTATTTTAAATCAATGAATTCCTACACATCCTTGACAGAAAAAAAATCGCTTGAATTTTTCTAACAGAACTTCAATAGCTATCTCTCAAAAGTTATTATATACAGACCTCCTCGCGTTAGTAGTGGGTGATACACTTTGCTTGAACTTGTACTGATACTTACTTTCATCTTACAAAAAATATTGTACTCAGTGACTGAACAATTGTAAAAGAAAAGTGAAAGAGAATATTCTAGACTAGGTTATACAGATACAAGTGTGTCAAAGGAAGTCTGGTCTGCGTATAAGACAAGTTGATAGATTGTAAATGATTATAGACTTCTAAACCCTCATCAAAGCTCTAAAGGAAATTCTTGTAACCCAAGGAGATTGGATTAGGCGCCACTTTGATGATGCGAACTAGTATAAAAATTCTTTGTCTTTTATTTATTTAGCTTATCATTTTTATCGTTGTTATCTATTGAAGTTACTTGCAAGTAAGTTGACTATCCCCTTGAAAATTTTACTTCACTCCCCTCTCTTGATTATCCATTAGTACTAGAGAAGGTCTTCCTCATATGAGTGTCTAGTTGCACATGAGAAAAGATCAGATGACTAACTATCAAATTCTTGATTTCTTCAAGATGGTCAGTCATTAAAATCGTCCCTTATACTTCAATGGGCAACATTACTCTCACGTAAAGGAAAGATTTAGAATCTTTGTTAAATCAACTGATTTTCAAGCTTGGATAGTAATCAAGAAAAGATCAAAACCTATTTCTGACATCACAAAAAATGAATCAGCTGCAAAATCAATTGATTTGGAATCGCTTGAAATAACCAAGGCACAATAGGAGGTAGTTCAAACAAATGCTAGAGCTATTAGTTTGTTGTATTATACAGTTAGTGGGATAGAATATGACAAGATCTCAACATGTGGAATGACAAAGAAAATGTGTAACAAACTTGAGGTTGCATATGAAGGGATAAACATAGTCAAAAGAGGCTCGAATAAGTTCTCTAGTAAATGAATATGAATTATTCAAACTGGTAGACGATGAGAATGTTAAAATTATGTTCTCAAGGTTCAACAAGATTGTAGGTGAACTGAAGTCCTACAGAATGGTCTATTCAAATGGACTGCTAGTGAGGAACCTCATCAGAAGCCTTCCCAAAGCTTAGGAAACAAAAGAAACGATTTATGAATATGGAGACCTATAGAAATGACTTATAACGAGCTTCATGAAAATCTCATGGCATATGAGTAAAATCACATCAATGAGTATTCTAAAGAGGAAAAGAAAAATTGTCGCCCTAAATGCAAAGATTCTTGATGATGAAGAAGAATTTGATGAATCTAAAGTGAAAAAATGACTCTCATAACTCATAGTGTCAAACAATGTTCAGACAAGGGAGGCAAATAGCTCAGCAAGACTCTAGAAATAATGATTATCAAAAGAATGATATACAGTGTATATACAGTGCAAGGATACATGGCGAAAATTGGGCTTAAAGCTCATAACCGGCAGCAACTCTATTTGGCAGAATTGAGCCAAAGGCCCAAACTTCAACAACCCCCTTCTATAATTAGGACAAGAATAGAAGTGGGCCAAAAATCCAAATTCTTAACTCTCTTCTTTTATATTATTTTATTTATTTATTTATATTTATTTGAGTACTAATACTAATTATTTAACTTAATTAAATTCTCAATAACAAATCAATTTTACTAATTCTTTAAATGATTTTTAAGTTTTATGATTTTTGGTCATTTTGGAAAATTTAGTGCACTTACGTTATCTCAACTACTCTTGTTGTTAATCGCTTTTCAAAAAAATGACCTTTTCAAGTTAACTTGATAAATTTTGAATAATCTAAGTTCTTTTCTAAATAATTCTTAAAAAAATTCCGTTACTTAATTATTTTTTAGAATTTATTTCCTCTCTAAATGATTTCAAATGCCTTAGAATCTTAAAAAGCTTAAATTATTTTTTTCCAAATCATTTGTTAAGTGAGGTAATTGTTGAAATTTATACTCCTTATAAATTAGTTGAATTTCTTAAATGGATTTTTACTTGAATAATTTTTAAGGCATCGTTAGTTTTAAATTATTTTTCAAAAGTTAGTTAAATTAAATTAAGTCATCGGTCAATTACACATTATCGGTTATTTTGAATGATTAATATCTTCTCAAAGTAGAAATTAGAATCCTTACCCTTTTCTCTGAACTTTTCTTTTAGAGCCTCAAAATCTTTTTAAAGTTTTCTTAATTTCTTTAAAAGAAAAATTAACTGGCGACTTTATTTTTGAAAATTAATTTTTTCCTTAAATTAATTAAGTTTTTCATCATTTTTTCCTAAAGTACTCATTTCCCAATTAACATATATAATATTGGATTGATTGGTCTCAGATTGACTTTTTTTAAAATAAAATCAAACCAATCTAAGTGTAGTTAAATTTTAGTTTCAATACCAAATAAAATCAAATTAAATCACTAATGAAATTTTTTTCTCGATTTGCTATTTGATGAGGTTTTTGGTTCGATTTAATTTGGTAGCTACTAGTATAAACAATATCTTCACGCTGAACATGAGTTCCTTTTTTTTTGGCAAAATTTAAAAAAGATAATATAAACTTATAAGGGTCACATTAAAAAAGTTAAAATCATAATTTAGAATTTCAAAATAAACAAAAGATCATGTTTTTTTTTTTTTTGAAGAATTTGAAATGTAAAATTATCTTCAAATCACAATTTCAATTATATATTCAAATATGGATTTAAAATTATGACTTTATACCACTATTTCTAATTTTAACTAGACATCGGTGCCTACACCAACACGGATTCAATATCTGTTATTTTTTTGTCTCAATTTATGTGATATAAATAAAATTTAGAAAATCAATTAAATTTTAATATAATTTTTAATATTTTAAACTATTAATTATTGTGAATTATACTGGTGTTTTTACGTAATTATTAAATAAAATATACTATTCCTCATATCCTAACTTATGTGTCACTGATAAAATTTTGATAGTCAATTTTTTATGTCTCATAATTTTAATTTTTTTAAATATTATGATCTATATTACGTTTAAGTTCTTTTTACATAACATATGTTACCCTTTTATCCTTCTTTATGTGACACTGATTCGAGTATTAATTGAACTTTTTGTATGTTTCTAAATATTTAAGTTGTTAATTCTTGTGATTTATAGTACTTTTTATTTAATTATCATATTTAGATATATTACTATTTTTAATTATCTAGATTTATGATTATTTTATGCTGTTTTCTAATTAAATAATACATTTTTGCCCCCCTTTTATGTTACATTAGTTTCAATAATCAATTGAACTTTTTATTTGTTTTTAAAAAAACTTGAAGTTGTCAAATATCATGATTTGTATTTTTTTTTTTTACTTTTATGTAACATGTTTTTAAAATGTTTTTAAATGTCAACTATCATTATTAAATGACAGCAACTCGACTATGTCGCCAAAACGCTACAAATACAAAATAGATGAAAACTTTCCCAGATTACTGAACTACTTTTTTTATTGTACTTGCACCTTGAGTTCTGTTTTCCTTAATTTTTCCTAAAAGTCAAAGAAATCCTAATCTTTCTTCCCTTTTGGTTGGATTTAATTCATCCTTTTTAATTTCGATTGAGTCTAGCTCAAAATTCATAATGTTCAAAACTTTCTCTTACATTTCTATTGAAAAATCAAATGTGAATTTTCAGTCGCAAAATAAAAAATTCAAATTTATAAAAATAGGACCCATTAACTATTGACTTAGAATGCATGAATGATTCTTAGATTTAAATCTCCAAATTTTGGTTTCCTAATGACATAAGAAAATACAACTTGATATATGATATACAAAGACTTTGATCGTTATGGACTCGTACCAAGATCGAGTCCTAGACAAGCGGATCTAATTTTAACAACTGGAACAGTAACAATGAAAATGACCCCCTCTTTAGTGAGATTATATTATTTTTATGAAACTTTTAAATATATAAAATATTAAAAATAAGACAAATAAATTAAAACGGAAGAACCATAAAAAATTACGAATATACACTCAAGCTGCTCAAACAAGCATGTCGACCTGCTGCCTACTTAATCAGCTTAACTCCCTTATATTGATTTTTTTTGTTTTTAAAATAATTTTTATTGTCAATTATCATGATTTATAGTATTTTTTACATTTTACGCAACGTGTTTTAAAAATTGTTTTATGTCGTCAATTATCATGATTAGTAATTTTTTTATGTAACTTTTTAAATATATAAAACATTAAAAATAAGACAAACAAATTAAAATGAAAAAACCATAAGAAAATTACAACTGTATCCTTAAGCTGTTCAAATAGGCATATTGATCTGCTGCTTACTTGAGCAGCTAAATTGTCCCTTATAATATAGTAAAATATTATGGCCCACACCTATCAAAGTCCATAGTTGATGTCATTTTTGATGAATTAATCTAAATACAAGCAATTCAGTAACTTAAATTAAAGATAATCATATATTTTTCCAATTTCAACATCACTACTTTATTCCAAACAGAAAAAGGTTATCCAAATGAAGGAAATAAATAGTGAAAAAAGTACATAAAATAGATTCAATTTGAAATTATTTATCCTAATAGATTCAATCTAAACTATTTATTCTTAATGGACTCATGATCCAAAATATTTACCTT
>JAABOM020062501.1:0-10210 GCA_011800125.2 Solanum clarkiae | reverse complement strand
AAATGAAACATGATATGGTTTGGTCAAATTAGCGCCAATTTTTAAAAGTGCTTGAATCTCCAATTAAAGGGCGATATAAATGTTTAACATTGAAGAGGGTCGAGTGTAAATAAGTTTTAAGTCGAATTGAGGAGATCATGGCCTTAAACGAAGTGAGTGAACTGAGGTACTTGTGGGACTTAGTAAGCTAGTAGGTGAGTCACCGATTTGCTTAGCTTAAATTGCTAGCTAAACGGAGACAAGGCCAGATGTCGAATTTGTCCAAATCCAATTATGAACAAAGTCCATGTTAAGACTGTAACTTTAGGCCGTGTTTTAGCATCACAAATGGACTTTATTTTCATCCTAAGAAGCATATAAAAAGGGCCTAAGTACATCATAATCCACTTAACCATTTGGGCCCAAACCAAGTGAAGAGAAATTTGGAAAATGGGCAGCCAAGGCCCATCAACTTTGAGACCTAATTAGGCCTAAGTGAAAGGGCCAAGCTGTTGCATCACCACCTTAATAATATAAGTATTAAACCACACAAGAAATTCGGCCAAAATCCCCTTTAAAAAGGCTTACAAATAGCACCTTTAAGTCATTCTCAGACTTGGAAAATTTTAGCTTTCACAAACTTTCTCTCTACACTTTCTTAACCTAGCAAAGAAGCCACAAGGGGACTTTTACGATTCTTGGAGAAGCCCTATACCTTAATGACAATGGTAAGTAAGTTTACATATGTGTTAAATATGGTTTTCTTATGAGAAACAAGAGACTATGTTGGTTATGTTTGTGCTGAAATTTTGGACAACATGTGTCCTAAGGATTGTTGTGAGCTTTTCTTGTTGTTCAAGAGGATTTTCTCTTCTTGGTTGGCTGTATTATAAAGTAACACTAATATATTTAGCAAAGGTTTGCTTGTTAATGATGAAACCAGGCTGCTGCACCACTTTTACAGTCCGTAAAAAAAGAGCTGTTGTACAACATCATAATTGTGCTCTTAAAAGAAACTTGTGGACTGATAATTGGAAATTGTTTTTTCGCAACCTTCACCTAATTTGGAGATATTTATGGAATACTATAAGACTAGTTTTATCTGTTAAAATGTTGGATACAGTTTGATTAAAGTTGGAACAGGTTTGGGATTGTCGACGTCAAAATGGGGCAAAGAGACGTAACGTTGTGCTACCTATTTGTATGTTGTGTAAAATTATTATGTGTTGTGCTTTGTCGGCTGTTGTAAGACTGTTATGGCACTAGAACAGGCTGCACATGATATGTATATGAGAATGTGTATTAGAAAATATGATTAGGGGCAAAAAGGTTGAAAGAATACGCTTGGGTTTATAAATACTCGCTTGCTGCCCATATGTTTTTTTATGAGATTGGGCTGCCAAGATGTATTTATTGGCTGCTAATACTAGTTTTATCACCTACTCTGTTATAGATAAATATTTGGAGGAAGTGAAGGTTATCTTAAGGTAATAACGATATCGTACAACGAGGTATGTAAGGCTACTTGATTTCGTATTATTCCGCATGAAACATAGATCCCTCCTTGGCATATAAAGGCCCTTACCAACTCTGACACAACTATTAACTATGTCTCCACTCTCTCACATGCTCATATGCTCCTATACATAGCCACCTTTAAATCTGCATATATACTTGGATACCAAGATACACGAATTCATTTTACTGAATAAAGTTCATGTGTTGTTCTACCTCCTATGCATTTCATTATTTGTGTAACCTACTCCTTTCATTATAGTGTTGTATTTTTAGATTATTTACATGTCATATGCTGTATCTACTATCCTCCAACTCCAATATTATGACCACCAAAGTAATCATCTCAAAGGTAACTGAAAGATAAAGTAAAGTATATTGCTTATTGATGGGTGGTAGCCCGAGGGGTGGAAGAATCACCTAGCCAGAGACTATCCTATCATGGGGGTAACCCAAGGGGTTAAGGAAGAGCCTAGCCAGGGCCGATCCCGATATAGATTTACCACTGATCAACTGGTCATTTGTATTACATGCTGTGCACAGATTATACAGTAAAGGTAAAGTAATAAAAAGAACATAACGTACATGATCCCACAATATGACTAAGGGTGGTCTTTTGTCCTACACCAGTGCATAGTTTCATTTGAGTTATTCCTTCATATACAGTATTTCCTGCCTTACATATTTAGTACATTATCTCGTATTGACGTCCCTTACGGAGGACCTACATTTCATGCTGCAGGTACAGGTGCTAGTAGATCTTTCCAGTAGGAGTACAGGACATCCAGTTGTTGTTACCAAGCTCCAGGTTGCTTCGGAGCTTTGTGTATAGAGCTTATATTTTTGTATTGTATAGTTAGTCGTGGTAGGGCCTGTCCCGACCCTTATTAGATACTTTTCTTATCTAGAGGCTTTGTAGACTATGTAAATTAAAATGTGGTCATATCTCGTACTTTAGACACTGTAACCCCAACGGCCTAGCCATATGCATTTTCTTTTGGCTTGTTATTACTGTTAACATTCTTAAATGCATGTTAAATGTAGAAATTCCTTATAATATATGTAGAGAGGGCATAGGTACAGGTTGGTTCTCCCGGGCCTTATTGGCAATGGGTGTCAGTTTGCCCTAACGGGTCTTTGGGCATGATATGATTATATGATGATTAAGGGCTTTCAAGTATGTATTGAATTCATGAAATTATATATGAGTAATAAAGTGTCAAGTTTAGCCTATTTTAAAGATTTTTTTTAACCTCTTTTCAGCCATTTATGTAAAAGCAAGGATTCATGTATTATTATTATTACTCCCATGTTTCAAGTTAGGCTCATCATTAGAGGTCAAGCATATTTAAGAGCTACTCATGTCATGTTTTCATGTTTCGTATAAGTTATTACAGTTATGATTATTTCAAGTATTCCGTGGGACTAGACTTAGCACCAATGAATTGGATGTCGGCGTCGGCTATCTTCAAGGGGCCATATTCTTTTCCTCAAACTATATGCCAACATAGGATTATCTTTACCCTTGCTATATTAGTGGATCCATATAGTGCACTTTATCATGAAATCCACTCTGAAATGGGACGAGTTCCGCGAGGAGAGTTACCTCTCCGAATCTGGATGGGCTTCCGTAAGGAGAAGTATGCTTTACCTTGGCAAGTAGACCACCTCTTTACCGATGAGGGGTAATCATCGGGATTCCAAGTTGTAGCTCGCTTGGTCTTACTTTTGTCGGTTAGGGTCTCTTCCCACACATGTATTATGTTCTATGCAAGTTGAATTACTTACAAGCATGTTTTACTTCAAGCGTTGATCATGCATTCCATATTGAGAATTACACTTATCTATTGCTTATTATTATGCATTTTGACTATATTAGCTTTTGTCTTATTACATTGCATCCTACATACTTAGTATATTCAAATGTACTAACACATACTCTATCCCTACATGATATTACCATGTAGAGACTGGAGCACTATTTGAACATCCTCCACATGGCTAGTACGATCCTTTGAAGCAAGCTTTGGTGAGTCATCAAGTCCGAGGACACTATCTTTATTACTCTTGTTATTTTGAGACTTATTTACGTCGAGTATTTGCTACTATGAGGGTGAGTCCAAAGAGTGTCTTGGCCCCCGCTCCATTCCATGTTAGAGGTATTTGTTAGATAATATGATGTACTTATGCTTGAGTTTGACTCTTCAATGCTTTAATGATTATCAAAGACTTCTCTTAGTCTCTTTTCTCTTTTTATTAAATCTCTTGTTGTTTACTTTACTTCTGCGGCCAAAGATGTGTGATTGATATGCTAAGGGGCTTGTTTAGGTTCCTTCGGGTTCCCATTCATCGTGTCACATCTAGGTCCTAGGTTTGGATCCTGACAAACTTGGTATCAAAGCACTAGGTTATTAATGGTCTTCGAAATCCAACACTGCATCGATTAGAGTCTTATTCATGGTTGTGTAGCGCGCCACAACTATGAATGAGAGGCTATGAGGTGTTTCAGGAAAGGTTTCACTTCTTATGATCTATGTCGTGCGATAGAGCTAAGTCCCGTAAGACTTATTACTGATCCCTAACCATTACATTTCAGAATATGTCTCAAGCTACTCAGAATGGTAGCCAATACAATGACCATCTCTCACTTGGGGGTCAACTTCCCAACGGTGATATGTCGAATGCGGAGGTTCATACTGCTCTATGGCTATTGGCCACGATTATAACCACTAAACTTAATCAAGAAGTGGGTGCTCTCAAGACTTCATGGGATAAGAGGAGGAAGAGTGAGGCTAAGAGGGCCCGAGTTGGTGGTGCCTCATCTTCTACTAGTCTACCAGTTCCTAAGTACAAGAAGAAAATGATTCCTCTTCTCACTTGCAAGGGTGTGGCAAGAACCATCAAGGGAGGTGTTTGGTGGAAATTTAGGGTTGTTTAGTGTGGCGGTATTAGGCATAAGATGAGAGATTTCCCAGAGGCCTTAAAGGAAAGGAGAAGAAGGGTCTAAGAATATGGCAATGGTGGGATAACTCGCCCTAGGTGCCCAAAATTTGGGAGAAACCATAATGGCACATGTTGGAGGAACATATGTGCATGCTATTGGTGTGGTAAGATGGGCCACAAGATTGTTAATTATCCATATGCTCAAAGGAAAGGCAAGAATGTTGGTGTTCAAGCTTCTCCTCTGAGCTAAAATGTGGAAAGTACTATCCGGGAGATTGTTTGGCCGACTCAAGTGTGTGTTTTGAGTGTAGCACAAAGGATCATAAGTCGAGACAATGTCCATGGCATACAAAGGATTATGAAGATGACCGTCGACGTTCTCGACCATACCCCTCTAGGGGTCACTAGACTTGGCATGGTGCTTCACAGGTATGTTAAGGGTTTTTAATTTTGATGTGTATGCATTGATAGACCTGGGTGCCACTGTTTCTTTTATTACTCCTTTTGTTGCCAATAAGCTTCATGTTAGTCCCGAATTGTTGTGTGAACCTTATGAAGTGTCTATCCGTTGGTGAGTCCATTGTTGCTAAAAGAGTCTATAGAAATTTTCTCGTGTTCATTTTGCATAAAGTCTTGCCTTGTGATTTTGTTGAATTGGATATGATGGATTTTGATGTCATTCTTGGGATGAATTAGTTGCATGCATATCATGCTTATATTGATTGTAGAACCCATTGGGTTAAATTCCAGTTCCCTAATAAGCCCATCCTTGAGTGAGAAAGTTGTGATATGGTGGTCAAGTGTAGATTCATTTCTTATTTTAAAGCCCAAAAATTGATTTCTAAGGGTTGTCTCTATCATCTTATGAGGGTCAGGGATGTTGATTCCAAAGTCCTTCTTATTGAGTCGGTTTTGGTGGTTAATGAGTTTTTTTGATGTATTTCTCGATGAGATTCTCGGTGTTCCTCCCGAAAGAGAAATAGATTTTGGTATAGACCTCCTTCTCGATACATAGCACATTTTTATTCCCCCTTATCGTATGGCCTTGGCGGAATTGAAGGAGTTAAAGGAGAAATTAAGGGATATACTGGAAAAGGGTTTCACAAGGCCTAGTAAGTCACCTTGGGGTGCACCTGTGTTGTTTGTGAAGAAAAAAGATGGTTCTCTTAGAATGTGCATTGATTACCGACAATTTAATAGTGTCACCATAAAGAACAAGTACCCTCTACCAAGGATTGATGACCTTTTTGATCAACTTCAAGGGGCTAGTCACTTTTCTAATATTGATCTTTAGTCTGGGTATCACCAAGTAAAAGTGAGGGAGTGTGACATTCCCAAGACGACTTTCAGACTAGGTATGGGCACTTTGAGTTTGTGGTGATGTCTTTCGGGTTGACTAATGCACAGGCTATATATATGGATCTCACAAATAGGGTCTTTAAACCTTATCTTTACTTGTTTGTGGTGGTTTTTATTAATGATATCTTGATTTATTCCCATAGTGAAGAGGAGCATGTGAATCACTTGAGGGTAGTATTGCAAATCTTGAGCAGGAGAGGTTGTATGCAAAACATGAAAAATGTGAGTTTTGGTTGAAAAAGGTTGCTTTTTTTAGGGCATGTGATATTGGGTGATGACATTAAGGTGGATCCTAAGAAGACGAAGGTGATTAGAAATTGGCCTAGACCTTTGACTCCATCGGATATTAGGAGTTTCTTGGGTTTGGCGGGTTATTACCGGAGGTTTATAAATGGTTTCTCTTCTATTGCTTCTCCTATGACTAAGTTGACCCAAGAGAAGGAAAAATTCGTGTGGACCTATGAATGTGAGAAGAGTTTCTAAACTTTGAAAGATAAGCTTATCTCCTCTCCTATCTTGGCTCTACTAAAAGGGTTGGAATGATTTGTTGTATATTGTGATGCCTCAAGAATTGGGTTGGGGTGTGTTTTGATACAAAATGGCAAGGTGATAGCATATGCCTCTAGGCAACTTAAGGTGCACGAAAAGAATTATCCTACCCATGATCTTGAATTGACGGTCATGGTATTTGCTTTGAAAATTTAGCATCACTACTTGTATGGGGTTCATGTTGATGTGTTTACTGACCACAAGAGTCTTCAATTTGTGTTCACCCAAAAAGATCTTAACTTGAGATAAAGAAGGTGGTTAGAGCTCCTTAAAGATTATGAAATGAGTGTGCATTATCACCCCTACAAAGCTAATGTTGTGGATGATGCTCTAAGTAGGGTGTTTATGGGTAGTCTAGCTCATGTTGATGGTGGTGGAAAGGAGGTGGTTACAGAGGTTCATCGGTTAGCTAGGTTGGGGTTAGGTTGGATGAAGTTGATAATGGTGGTGTAGTAGTGGTTCATGGTTCTAAATCTTCCTTGATTGAGGAGGTAAAGGCAAAACAAGATCTTGACCTCACCTTGCTAGGGTTGAAGGCCTTGGTGAGAGATAGTAAAGTGGAGATTTTCTCCCAAGGGAGAGATGGAACCTCTTAGGGACCAAGGTAGATTGTGTGTGCCAATGTTGATGACTTAAGAGAGTTGATTGTGAAAGAGGCTCATGAATCATCCTATTCTATTCCTTCCGATTCCATAAGAATGGATAGAGACTACAGGAAGGTACCTTGGTGAGATGGGTGAGATGGTTTTGGCTATGGGAGCTTTGGAGAAGATGAGATTGATAAAGGGAAAGATTGAAAACGACTCAAAGTGGGCAAAAGTCATATTACGATGTGAGAAGAGGAGATTTGAGTTTAAGGTTGGTGATTGTGTTTACATGAAGGTTTCACCCATTAAGAGTGTGGTCTGGTTTTTCAAGGAAGGTAAATTGAGCCTAAGATTTGTGGGTCCTTATTGAGTTTTGAAGAGAATTGGTAATATTACCTACGAATTGGAGTTGCTTACAAATATGAATATGGTTCATCCTGTCTTCCATGTGTCTAGGTTGAGGAGGTGTGTTAGTGACCCAATTGCTATAGTGCCCTTAGAGATTATGGGTGTTGTGGAAGATAATTTGACCTATGAGGAGGTCCCGGTGGAGATTTTGGATAAACAATGAAGAGATTTAGAAACAAGGATGTAGCTGCCGTTAAGGTTCTTTGGAGGAATCAACAAGTCAAAAGCGTCACTTGGGAAGCCGGAGCGGATATGAAGAAGCAATATTCGTACTCTTTTACTCTATTCAAGCTTAAGATAGCAAATTAATCCCTATCTATGATTTCAAGTCTTAAGTTTTAGCCCTCATGTCATTTTGCATGCATTCGTGTTCATGGTAACAAGTTTATGATGATTTTTGACATTCTTGTTGAGATTTTTTGAAAATGATGTTTAAATGCGTTTGTTGCATTCATGTTGGGCCAAAGTCTTCATGATTACTTCTCTTATGCACATTTCTTTGGTATTCGGGACAAATGTTCCCAAGGAGAAGATATTGAAGTGCCCCAAAAATGTGCTTTGGAAATGCCCATAATCGTAATTTCTATATATCTAAAAATTTCTGCTTGATATTGAAAATCCAACTTCATATTCTCGATCAGGGAGCAAAATTGAGAAGGAAAAGGGTATAACTAAATTTAAAAGACCCGTAGCGAAAAATAATTTTCACTAAATAGTGTCTATCTGTGCCCAGATCGCGATGCGCCAGAGGCACAGATCATTGTTAATTCTTCCTCCACGATGGCATCGCGGACCAGACGTGGACTATTTAAATTTTTTCTCTGTTTTTTCTATGTACCCAAGGGCATTGGGGTCATAGCCCCATGGCCACTTATGCGTGAAAATCTCCGTACTTAATGCTTTTTCAACTTTATATCACTCAAATCCCTAACAAAAACCTCTCCAAGACTTAACCAAATATCTCATTCAATTTTCAAGGATTTCAAGCTTAACTTTGTAACTCAAAGATTCTCTTCAAGCTCATCTCAAGAAAACCCAAGTTTGAGGTATGTCGGTTTCAACCATTGGGTCCTTTCACCCATGGAGCCCAATCTTGCTTTTTATGAAAATTCCATGTTTTCAAGCTGTATTACTTATGGGTATCCCTTATTATGAAATATTAACATGAATTATGTTGGGGTTTTATGAAATATTGATTGATTATGCATGAATATCTATTTCAAGCTTATACCATGATTTGATTATATCTATTGAGACTATGCATGTTTTGAGCTATGAGACTATGATTATTATGAGATTTGATGATAGATTTCAAGGTACCCTACATGATGGTTTTACTACATGTTGGTGGATTTCTTTGCATTAAGTTTTCTCATCTTATTTCACTCTCGAATTGCATGATTTTGAACTAGTATCATGAACCCACCAAGTGTGTGATAAAATGTTAAGTCCATAATTCTCAAGTTATTGATGATTTATTTCTTGACTTACAGGTCAAGTGACTATATGATGATTAAGGGCTTTCAAGTATGTATTAAATTCACAAAATTATCTATGACTAAGCAAGTATCAAGTTTAGCCCTATTTTCAAGATTTTTTTTGCCCTTGTGATCCATTCATGTTAAAGCAAGGGTTCATGTATTATTATTATTACTCTCATATTTTCAAATTAGGCTCACCATTAGAGGTCAAGAATGTTTAAGAGCTACTCGTGTCATGTTTCTATGTTTCTTATAAGTTATTAAAGTTATGATTATTTCTAGTATTCTGTGGGATTAGACTTAATACTGATGGATTGGATGTCGGCATGGACTATCTTCATGGGTCCATACTCCTTTTCTCATACTATGTGCCAACATAGAATTATACTTTACCCTTGCTATACTAGTGGATCCATTTAATGCACTTTATCATGAAATCTACTCCGAAATGGGATGGGTTCCCATAAGGAGGTTACTTCTCCAAAATGGGAAGGGCTCCCGTAAGGTGAAGTATGGTTTAACTTGGCAAGTAGACCACCTCTTTACCGGTGAGGGGTAATCATTGGGATTCCAAGTTGTAGCTCGCTTGGTCTTACTTTTGTTGGTTAGGGTCTTTTCCGGCACATGTATTATGTTCTATACAAGTTGAATGATTTACAAGCATGTTTTACTTCAAGCATTGATCATGCATGCCATATTGAGGATTACACTTATCTATTGCTTATTATTATTACTACTGTTATGCATTTTGACTATATTAGCTTATGTCTTATTGTATTGCATCCTACATACTTAGTATATTCAAATGTACTAACATATACTCTATCCTTACATGATATTACCATGTAGAGACTGGAGCACCATTTGATCATCCTCCACATGGCTAGTATGATCCTTTGAAGCAAGCTTTGGTGAGTCCTCAAGTCCGAGGACACTATCTTTATTTATTTTGAGACTTCATTATGTCAAACATTTGCTACTATGAGGGTGACCCTGAAAAGTGTCTTCGCCCCAACTCCATTCCATGTTAG
Organism: Solanum clarkiae; assembly: GCA_011800125.2. Lineage (NCBI taxonomy): Eukaryota > Viridiplantae > Streptophyta > Magnoliopsida > Solanales > Solanaceae > Solanum > Solanum clarkiae. The sequence goes on along the minus strand of JAABOM020062501.1, from coordinate 358 downwards.
ATTTGTTGGATAATATGATGCATTTATGCTTGAGTTTGACTCTTTAGTGTTTTAATGATTATCAAAGACTTTCCTTCGTCCCGCTTCCCTTTTTATTATATCTCTTGTTCCTATTTACTTTGCTTCCGCGACCAAAGATGTGTGATTGATATGCTAAGAAACTTGTTTGGGTCTCTTTAGATTCCCATTCTCCATGTCACGTCTAGGCCCTAGGCTTGGGTCGTGACAGGGGTTTTCTAAAAAGAACAACAACTTTCAGAAAAAGCAAACACTCAAAACATAATGACATAAAAAATTTATAGTTTATTATTTATATTTATAAATTTATCAAAGATTATATTAAATTTATGAATATTAG
>JAABOM020062500.1:0-10212 GCA_011800125.2 Solanum clarkiae | reverse complement strand
TATATTGTCCGCTTTGCCAGCCATGAGTCGCCCATACGCCCATGCACCAGCGCACGGTTTTGTTTCTCCCCAGGTTTCCCCAGGAAAAGGCCTATGCACATGTAAGTTCCAAGCCCCTTCAAATAGCTCAGGAACTCTCCCTCTTTTTCCGATGTGGGATTTGCCTAAGTGAGTTACAGGCGTTACGTATCGCCGTTCCGGGGATTCGTTGTGGTTTAAGATTTGTCCAAGTGCCCTATCGGCACTAGTCATGGCCCGGAAATTCGGGTCGTGACATAGTATTATCATTTTTATAGTTATACTAGAGGTGCAGGTCCAATATTTATTATTTTTGTGTGTTAATTTATGTACAACAATAACAAAATATATCCAGTGGAATTTCACAAGTGGCGTTTGGAGAGGATAGAATGTACGCAAACCTTATCACTACCTCATAGAGGTAGAGAGGTTGTTTCCTGAGAACCCTCATTACAAAAATCCTTAAGCAGAATAAATATAGATAAAATTTAGAAAAAGTCAATTAAATTTTAATATGATTTTTAATATTTTAAATTATTAATTATTGTGAACTATAGTACTTTTTTACATAATTCTTAAATAAAATATGTTATTCCTCTTGTCCCAATTTGTGTGGCATCGACAAAATTTTGTAAGTCAATTTTTTCACGTCTTTTACTTTTAAGTTTTTTTTAATTATTATGATCTATATTATATTTACGTCATTTTTATATAATATATGTTATCCATCTATCCTTATTTATATGACACTGAATCGAGTGTTAATTGAACTTCTTGTATGTCTTTTAAATATTTTAAGTTGTTAATTCTTGTGGTTTGTAGTATTTTTTTAATTTAATTTTCATATACAGATATAGTACTATTATTAATTATGTAGATTTACTATATTTTATACGTAATTTTTTAATTAAATGATACATGTTATTTCTTTTGTTCCCTTTTATGTGGCGCCAACAAATTAATTTTAATAATTAACTGAATTTTTCTTTAAAAAAAAATTAAAATCAAGCAGTTGAAGCAGACATGTTAATAAACAACTACCTACTTAAGCAAACAGCTGAAACAAAACTTTTTGTATGTCTTTTAAAGATTTTAAGTTGTTAATTCTTGTGATTTATAGTATTTTTTATTAAATTTTCATATGTAGATATATTACTATTGTTAATTATATAGGTTTATGGTAATTTTTATATAGTTTCTTCACTAAATAATACATGTTATTTCTTTTGTTCCCTTTAATGCGACGGTGATAGATTAATTCTAATAATTAGCTATTTTTTTTGTTTTTAAAATTTTTTAAAATCAATCAGTTAAAACAGACACGTCAATGGGCAGTTGTCTCCTTTTTAAAATCAAGTAGTTGAAGCAGACACGTCAATGACAACTGTCTGCTTAAGGAAGCAATTGAATGGGGCATGTCGACCATGACGTGCCTGCTTCTTCTCTCTTATTAATAATAGTAAAGTAAAGTAATTCTTAATGGACTAATTACTAAATTTTAAATATTTTTTAAAATATAAACTTGAAAGTTCATTTCTTTGTTATAGTGAAATTAAAGTCTTAATATCATATTTATTTGTACATTAGTTATAAGAAAAAACGAGTTGAATGAATGAAAATATTCTTTTCTTTATTTTTATTATAATATTTTACTTATGGAGAACAAAGATAGAGCTACATTATATTGGGAGATATCGTGTAAACATTCTTTATCTAAAAATTATATTGTATATATAAGTAACATGATATTTTAAATTATTAAATATTCATTTTGAGCACCCCAAAATAAAAGTAGTGTAGTCCAGTAGGCATTTACGGAAAGCCAAGGCTTCAATCTGTGTATGTTCGATTCTTTGCAATTGCTTGCCTTTAAACTTCTTCTTTTTTAACCATTAAAAAGAGCTCTTAATTACTTTTTACATAATAGTTAACAAATGTATTATTTTTGAAAGGATCAAAACTTATATTACTTATTAAAATAACTTTAAATTAGACAACTACAACATAAAATTTTAAAACTAAAAGTTTAGAAACCAATTTTATTCGATTCGACCTAGAATTTTAAATAAAATTTAAAAATAATTATTTAATTTGAACCATCATGACTCCATAATGGGTCTCGATGTTGATAAAGGTTGGGTGTTTTCGATGGTCATTAAAAGGAGAAATTTCCTTATGTCTTACGTAATATATGATTGTTCCATGATAAAAGCCTAACCTATCTAGTTTTCAAGTAAAGCTTTATATGATTTATGATTATGATTAGGGCATTAAAGAAGAGCTTTAAAATTAAATTTGTCAAAGATATAAGAATGATGACAGTTGCCCTAAAGATGTTAAGATAGGTCCCCAAGATGAATGGACAATCCTTATTTGGTGGTTCCTAAATTCGAGCTACTCTTATGATTGCTACTTATAATTTCAAGTTATGTTTTAAAGATTCAGTGGAATGACTTAGTATAAAGAGGACTTGAGATTGAGACGCATTCCGCTAGTTGAGGCATGACCCCTTAAAGCTAAATCTCAATGTCCCTAACTATGTGCCATCATAGGAGCCCTTGTAGGCTAGGCTAGTGGATCCACATAAGCCCATATTTTATGAAAGATGCAATTGCAAGTTACTGAGTTTTGGATATCTCCCTTGGCAAGTGAATTTCCTTTTCCCAATATAAAGAGTGCATTGACCTTTTCCTAATTGAAAGAGTTCATTGAATTTCATGTAGTAGCTCACATGGTCTTATTGTCGGTTATGGTCTATTCCCACAAGTTTTATGATCTTATTTTATGTTTTCATTACACGTGTTTTCTTATGCATTGACTCTTACTCCTATTGAGCCATATTCCTTATGCATGCTAAGCTCACTTTATGTATCTTTTGTCCTATGTCCACTCATATGTTATATTTAAGAATGATGGTGTTACAATTTCATACATGCATTGCACCGGTATGCTTATGGCCAAAATGATTGTTAATTATTTCCATTGTTTTTAATGTTATTTTATTGTAAATATGATCCATAGTCCCTTTCTCTTAGTTTTTTCACAACTGTTTTTATTCCTATGAATGCTTAAGATGCTAAGATAATTTGGGTGAGGTGCCTTCGGGTATCTCATTCTTTGTATGACGACTAGGCCCCTAGATCGGATCGTTACAAACTTGGTATCATAGCACAAGATTTTTAAAATATTCCTTGGATGTCCATGCATATCTCGTAATATAGAGTCTCATTCAAGGTTGTGAAACGCGCCACTATCTTGAGTGAGAGGCTATGAGACAGTTTAGGAAAGTCTTTCCTTCTTTCTTATTCATGTCGTGCCTTGGAGTTGAGTAACGATGATCTTTTGTTTGTTTTTAGATCATTCCACCATGAAGAGCTCCCCATCAATGAGGCACTACAGAACAAAAGGTCCTCTACTCCAACAAGACGAAGGAGTGTATCATGCGGAGTTCAGAGCCACCTTTACAATGATGGCCCCAACATTGGCCAATCAAGCCAATCGGGAGATAACTGTACCTCCCCAAGTGCCTACTCCGACTGCCAGAGTACACGACTTTATGCAGATGAACCACCCGAAATTCCATGGGTCTAAGATGGATGAGGACCCTATTTTGAGTTCATTGAAGAGGCCCACCGAGTAGCGGCAATGGTGGGTATCCCGTCAGAAGAAAAGGTTGAGTTGGTGGCCTACCAACTCAAAGGAGTCGCTAATATTTGGTGTGAACAATGGGCCGATGAGAGGGGCCAAGAAGTGTGTCCTATCAGTTGAGTAATTCAAATGTGTTTTTTTAGACCGGTTCTTCCCAATTGAGCTTAGGAAGGCAAAGGTCCAAGAACTTATCAACTTAAAGCAAATGACCATGAGTGTGAGGGAGTATTCCCTCAAGTTCAGAAAGCTATCTAAGTATACTCCTTTTATGGTCGTGGATCCAGGGGCTCGAATGAGCAAGTTTATTTTGGAGTCTTCGATTTGGTCTCCAAGGAATGCAAGACGACCATATTGGTCATGGAGATACATTTCTCGCTTCCTGACATATGTGGAGCAGATTAAAGAGGAGAAGCTCCGAGAAATGGCAAGGGAGTCCAAGAGGGCTCGAGTCGATGGTGGGAGTTACTCTCACCAAAGGCAGTGGTCATAAATTTCAAGGTGGTCAAAAGCAAAGTGGGCAAGGATCCACCAACACCCCTCCTCCCTGGACTACAAAGGACAAAGGGGTTGCTCCCAAGCCCCAAAGTCCTACTTCCCCTAAGTGCGGAAGGCCCATAGAGGAGAATGTTGATGTGCTGTCAAAATACAACATATTTGGTGCCTAAAACAAGGGATTTTGTAAGTTCTTAATGCGACTTTTTATGGTTTTTATGTTTTTATTGCGAAAAAGATAGGTTGACATAATTTTGGGAGAAAATTGCAAATTTTGCTAAAGTACAGGACATATGAGCCACCCTATGAGTCGTAGCCCAAGCTATGAATCGTAGGGTGCTCTCGTAGCAAGAAATAGTGAGGAAAATCAAAAATCTACTAAGTGGTAGTCAGCCCTACGAGGCCACTCTACGAGTTGTAGGTCTTAGTATGACTCGTATAGGTGGGGATCATAGCAAGAAACAGTGAGCTAAAAGTTTAGACCAAGAACTGAAGGCTAGACTATGAGAGGAGCATACAAGTTGTAGCCCAAGCCACGACTCGTAACAGTAGGTCGTAATAGTCAAGTCCAAAGTGCCAAGTTCTAACCATGAGACCTCGATTACGACTCGTAGGTCATCCTACGAGTCATATCTGAGTGACGTACCTGCTGCTAGCTATCTTTTCTATTAATCTTTAGGCCGAAATTGTAAATAATATAAATACTTAATGATAGGATTTTTAGGAGAGACTTCAGACTTTGAATATTTTTGGGTTCCACACTTTAAATATTCTCTCTTGAATATTTTAAGGATTTTTTCTAGGGTTTAGTGTAGATTCCTATTTTTAATTTGAAGACCCACTTTTGGGGGATTGCAAAAATCACATTGTACTCAGTTGCTATTAATCCAAGCTTGTGGTTTTCAACTTGAAGGTGTTCTTGTTCTTCATTATTTTGGGTAAACTCTCAACTATGTCTTCTATTTCCATTTTATTGGTTTTGCTTTAGCCATAAGTAGTTAAGCACCCATAACTTGGGGTTGTGGGAACTATGAGTAGTTGACTTGAAATAACCTAGACTTTGTGCATTTCTTTGATTGGGGTTTTACATGTATTATTTATTTTCCTTCATTTTGATTGATGTTTGGCAGTGGCCAACACCAAACCCCGCCTATTATTATGATCCCGACCAAGGTAGTGATGAATAGGAAAATTGAAGTAGACGATAGGATTCGATTGATGTTTTCTCATCTAACCAACCAAACCTGACTAAGGAAAGGTTGACTGGTATAATGTGTAACGGTTAGTTGGCATACCATGATTGCCGACTAAGCGCCATTGTGAAATTTGACCTTCACCTTCACAAAAGGGGTGGAAGAACCTAAGTTACAATCCTGCATGTGAATTCCCAATTAGAATTATGTTGTCTAGGGTAATTGAGTTAACGAATCATAGGGAACACAATTCTCAAGTTGTCCCTAAATCTGAGTGTCTTCTCGTATAGTTAGTGTAGTGTTAGCCTTTGTTCTTCAATTTGAATCACAAAACCCCCCATTTTAGAGACTTTGGTAATTGATGCTTGAAATGATTAATAGTGAATATATATAGTCAAGCCCCGTATTCCCTGTTGATTCGACCCTAACCTCTGGTTAGGTTTATTATTGACTGCGGCTGCTTCACTGTTGAAGCATGAACATAAAAAATTATGGCGCCATTACCGGGGAAGATGGCTAAGTTCTTGACTTGATTTCACTATTAGTTAGTTCAAGTGTTAATTTCTAGACTCTCTTGTATTTTGCTTTTATTGTTGTTTTTGTTGTTTGATTTTATTTGCAGGGTGTACTAGGTTGTATTCCCACCACAAGGAGCCAAGGCAATCCTTGAGCTTTGATCAACTTGGAGATCCATCGACATACTAGACGAATGACTCATATGAATGAGGATATTGCGGTTGAGGAAGAAATGAATATGACTAGTGATGATGTAGGAAGAGAGGAGAATCCACCACCAGGGGACAACAAGCCGCAACTTAGGGATTTCAACGAAAATGCTTACGAATGGAATTAATATCGCTTGAACCCTATAGCCATGGACGTTACTGGTGCCATAGTGTTGCCTTAATTACCGACAGATGCTAAGCTCTCGGTGTCGAGTGGATTACTTCAAATACTCCTAAACCGTGGTCTATTCACAGGGTTACCTTCATAGGATCCCCACCATCATCTCCATAATATCGTCTTCATCCGCAAAAGTGTCATGGGAATGCAAAATCTTTCTCTTGATGTGGTTGCTTTATGCGTATTCCCATTGTCACTAACTGGTAATACAACTATGTGGTTGTCTGAGCTTCCTCTGGGTACAATAACAAGGTGGGCAGAGCTTCAGAGAGTGTTTCTAGAGAGATATTTCCCAAGATCAAAGAAGCTTAAGCTCAAAGACCAAATAAACAATTTTGAGCAATTGTCTAGTGACTCTATCAGTACCACATGGGATAGATTCACTAAATGCTCGAGGATGGTCCCTGATCATAAGATTGTTGATGATGCTTTGGTTAAGATTTTCTATCGGGTGCTTGATGAAAAAAGTCAAGCTTGTGCCGACACAATCATGGAAGGCATGTTTCTTGATCAACCTTTTGCATTGATAGTTGCAAAGATAGAGCAAGTGGTCAAAATGAATAGAGCTTTGGGGTTAGAGAGAGAGGTGCGATGAAGACTTCTTGTGCGCTCAACACCAACAATGAGCAAGCAAAGGTCAACGAAGAGATCATGGAACAACTTGCTCAACTTCGCATGAGTATGGACTTGGTCTTAAAGCAAAACCAAGCAAGTGTTCAAGAGGTAGCTTACCAAACTCCTAAGGCTCCCATGTATAAAGAACCATTCTTTGATGAAGATGCTTGCTTTGTGTATAACCAAGTAGTGGGTTTTCAGAATAATCCCGAAGGGTCAAATTCGGACTATTGGAGGTAAGGTTCCGGGAATCAAGATCGGAACTACAACTGTGAGGGTGTATATAGAGACAACCGAGGTGGCTACTATGAAAGGGAGAGAGTGCCGGATGCCGAATGGGGTAGAGGAGATGGATATATGAATGTTCCATATGTTCCGCTCCACAACCGTGATGCTGTGCCAAATACTTCGAGAATTAAAGAGATGTTTGACAAGTTGTTAAAAAGAGCCAACCATCAAGATAAAACCTTGAAAGGAATGAAATCAGTCATTTCAAGCATCAGCCAAAAGATAGAGTCTCACTCAATGGCTATCAAATAATTAGAACAACAATTTGGGCAAGTTTCTTCACAATTGAACCAACGCCAAAAGGGTACCTTACCATGCAACATAGTTCAAATCCAAAGAATGATGGGCATTGCATTGCGGTCATGACTAGAAGTGGTAAAAGCACCATCAATCCTCCTATGCTGGTGGTTGTGGATGAAAGCTTTAAGAAGAGTGTTAATGAAGAGGCCAAAATGCACAAAACAAAAGAGCAACCAAAGAAATATAAAACTTTCCCAAGACCTCCCCTACCTTTTCCCCAAAGGCTTGGGAAGAGAAAAGAGAAAGGTAAGTTTGAGCATCTTTTGGCGATGCTTAAGAAATTGTCAATGGACATTTCTTTGATTGAAGCTCTAGAAAGGATGCCTGGATATGCAAAATGGATGAAAGATCTAGTCAAAAGGAAGCAAATAGTTAGCAAGATCTCTCCCAAAATTTCCAATGCTGCAGTGCCATCACCACAAAGACGTTTTTACAGAAACGTGAAGACCCATCTGCATTCACCATACCATGTACTATTGGAGATCTTGCATTTGCCAAAGCACATTGTGATTTGGGATCCAACATTAATTTGATGGCCCTCACTATCTTTAAGAGGCTTGGTTTGGGCACCTCTGTCCCTACAAAGATGCAGTTGCTAATGGCAGACAGGACAATGAAAAAGCCTATGGAGATACTTTATGATGTGCTGGTAAAGGTAGATAAATTTATATTTTCTGCAGATTTTGTTATACTTGACTGTGAGGTTGATTTTGTAGTTCCTATCATTTTGGGAAGGCCTTTCTTAGCCATAAGTCGCACGTTGGTTGATATGGAAAAGGGGTTGCTTACCTTCAGTTCGGTGAGGAGGCAGTTGTGCTTCAGGTTTGCCAACAAGACAGAAATAGTTGTAATTTACAGGTCGTTTCAATGATTGAAACGGGTGATGATGATGAAGCGGAGGTTCCGGTTGAGTTAAGATTTGGGGGTTGAACCTTTGGCAGCTGTGTTGATGAATTTTGATGATGAAAGCATCCTAGTTTATGAGGAAACAATAAATGCTTTGCAAGTGTCGTTTGGCCCTAGGCGACAGACTAAGTTGGAGTTAGATTTGAACAATAGGGAAACTCCACCTAGAAAGCCTTCCATAGAAATCCCAACGGAGTTAAATTGAAGGCACTACTAGCATATTTGAAATATGCATACTTGGGAGAAAGCAATACATTGCCAATCATAATTGCAACCGATTTGAGTGAAGGACAAGCAAAGGCCCTTGTCTCAATTCTCAAACAATTCAAAAGGGCTATTGGATGGACTATTGCAGATATAATTGGCATACCTCTAGGAATATGCACTCATAAGATTCAACTAGTCAAGGATTACAGCCCCAGCATCGATTATCAGAGATGGTTAAATCTCTAATGCAAGAGGTTGTTCGGAAAGAAATCCTCAACTGGTTGGACGCAGGAGTAATATACCCAATCGTCGATAGTGAATGGGTGAGTCTTGTATAGTATGTTCTGACAAAAAAGGGTATCACAGTGGTGCCTAATGCCAAAGATGAGTTGATTCCCATGCGACCAGTCACCAGATGGAGAGTATGTATAGATTACAGAAAGCTTAATGCCTCCACAGAAAAATTATTTCCCCATGCCATTCATGGATCAAATGCTTGACAGGCTCGCAGAGAAGGGTTGGTACTGTTTTCTTGATGGGTATTTAGGGTACAACCAAATTGTCATTGCACTAGAAGATCAAGAGAAGACAACATTTACACAAAATAAATACAAAGGTCTATGGGGGTGAGAACGTAGGACTCACTCTATGGGGGCAATTCGAGATTTAGGATCATTCCATCACAACATATAGCCAAGCCATAAATCATATAACTAACTCACATAACGACAGTCAAAATATAACCAACACATAACATAGACTTAAGTCATAACACATAACATAAGACGTATGGAGGTTTACAAGGTGTCCAACAATGCCCCTATATAGATGGGTCGGGGGCCAAGACATTCCCTGGACTCACCCTCAATGCATAAAGAAATGAAAGTATCAAAGGTAGATAGATGGTGGATCGTCCTTGGAAGATAAGACTCACCATTACAAATAAACTTGGAAGCCGAGCTAAGCATCAAACGGTGGATGATCAAAGTCCTCGGTTCCTACATGGTGAAATCATGTAGTCAAGAGTATGCGTTAGTACGTTTGAATGTACTAAGTATGCAGGATGCAATGCATGAACTTACCAAAAACCTGCACAACAATGTTAAATGACAAGGGCATACATTATAGAAGGAGATATATGTAACAAGAAGTATAGTATAGCAAGATGTTATGAAATTCATGATGCGTGAAATGCAAATGATGCTCATATATATAGTGGGGATGATACCTCAACCGACATAAGTAAGACCATGTGAGCTATTACGTGGAATCCCACTGATTACCCCTCATCGGTAAATAGGTGATTTACTTGCCAAGGGTAAATCATGCTTCACCTTATGGCCCTCCCATTTCATATGAAGCAACCTTTCTTACAGGCCTCCCATTTCGGATAGGATTTTCATATCAAAACATATCATATCATTTCATCTCCTTATGAGCAACCCTATTTCGAAGGCATCTTGTCATGACTCGAAATTCAGGTGTGATGGCACTCGTCTTATCCCACCAAGATAAGTCAGCCTACAACCCAACTATACAGAATTATAATAAAAATGAAAGTTCAATTACGGACAATAAGTCAACTTAATAAAAATCCCCCAAAACCTGGTTGTCACGTGCACAAGCTTCTAATGTATTACAA
>JAABOM020062499.1:0-10214 GCA_011800125.2 Solanum clarkiae | reverse complement strand
AGGGAAAAGTAAGATAGGTTTTGTTGATGGTAGACATGCAAAGGACAAATTTGAAGTCACATTGCATGATCTGTGGGGAAAGGTGAATGCTATAGTTCTCTCCTGGATAATGAATTCAGTGAGCAGTGATTTGGTAGTTGTGTAGCCTATGCCTCAAATGCATGTACAGTTTGGAGTGACTTGAAAGAGAGATTCGATAAAGAGAATGGATCTAGGATCTTTCAATTGCATAAGGAGATTACACAATTGACACAGAGAACTTTGTCTATATCAAGTTACTTCACTAAGCTGAAGGACTTATGGGTAGAATATGATTCCTTGGTACCTTGTCCTGGATGTGAGTGTGCAGATTCAAGAAGGTACATAGAGCACTAACAGTACCAGCGATTGTTGTAATTTCTGACAGGTTTGAATGAGACCTACTCACAAGCAAGGAGTCAAATCCTGATGATGATACCTGTACCAAACATCAACAAGGCTTACTCAATGTTGATATCTGAGGAAAGTCAGAGGAATTTGGGAAAGACTGTTGATGACTCAAATGGTATAGCCTTGTTCAGTAACAGGACAGGTTTGAACCAAGTTAACAAAGGAAATCTTAGTGGTCTATCTGGACACTATGACAAGGGAAGCTGTAAAGGTAGGAATGCACACTTATTTTGTGAATATTGCAAATAGAGAGGGCACACAAAGAAAACATGCTACAAGATACATAGTTACCCAACAGATCACAAGTTCAAGAAGAAGAGTTCATACTTACCACAATACACAGATAATGCAGTGCACAATACAGCAGGGCATGAATCAGCAAAGTCTTCTCATCCTAGCTGCAGCTCACGTGGGACAATGTCTACTCAAGAGTAGTATGAGCAGATTGCTTCAGAAAGAAATCCCCTCTGCATCAGAAAAGGCAGGTATGAGTCAAGTATTTTCGGAAACCAACAGTGCATGCCTTAGAAAGTGGATAGTTGATTCTGGAGCTTTCAATCACATGGTACATAGTAAGGAGTTATTGGATGGGATTAGTCAGATTACTAAGGAGAATATTAAAAGAGTATATTTTCCTGATGGTAACAATTTAGACACAGCTTGTGTTGGAAAGTGCCAATTGGATAGTGGGGATACAATCACAAATATTTTATGTATTCCTGAGTTTAAGCACAATCTGCTGTCAGTGTCCAAATTAACCAGGGATTTGAAGTGTGCTGTCACTTTTTTCCCTGATCTATGTGTTATGCAGGACCTATTCAGTAGAGCGGTAAGGGGGATTAGTAAAGAAGTTGATGGTTTGTATAGCATGCAGTTACCAATAAAGAGAGAGACCACCAGCACAATAAGGGATGGTTTGTACAGCATGCATTTACCAATAAAGAAGGAGACCACCAGCACAATAAGGGCCAACCTGGCCAATAAAGACAATGTGAATAAAACTGAAGCCGCAGAAATCTGGCACAAAAGACTTGGCCACACTACAGTGAAGGTGTTGCAATAAATTACTGCATTGAGGATTGAAAAAGGAAGTCATGATGTTCAAGATTGCACTATATGCCCTCTGGCTAGACAAACTAGACTACCATTTCCCAATAGCTCTAGTAGGAATAGTGACATCTTCTCTACTATACATGGACATGTTTGGGCTCCATATAGAGTTGTTAGTCATGATGGATACAGGTTCTTTCTCACTTTAGTAGATGATTGTAGTAGGATGACTTGGGTGTATATGTTGAGAATGAAGAGTGATGTCATTGTCATTCTTAGACAATTTTTTGCAATGTTGAAAAATCAGTTTGCTGCACAAGTAAAGATCTTCAGAAGTGATAATGGTACTGAGTTCCTTAATTCTAGTTGCCATGATTTATTCAATTCTCTTGGTATTATTCACCAAACCTGTGTTCATACACCGCTGCAGAATGGGTTGGTTGAAAGAAAATATAGGAATATCTTGGAAGTTGCCAGCGCCATTCGTTTACAAGGTTTTTTGCCACTGAAATTCTGGAATGAGTGTGTCTTAGCTGCTGTTTATGTCATTAACAGGCTACCATTACAGGTTTTGGCTGGTAAATCTCTCTTTGAAATGGTCTATGGTAAGGCACCTTCATTATCTCACTTGAGGGTCAATGGATGTTTGTGTTTTGCAACTAGTCTGCTTAATGGGGATAAGTTTTCTCCAAGATCTATTGCAGCTGTATTGTTAGGATATTCTTCCACACAAAAGGGTTACAAACTCTTTAACATGCTTACTAACAACTTCTTTGTTAGCAGAGATGTGACTTTCAGGGAACACATTTTCCCTTTTTAGTTGATCAAAGACAAAACACTACATATTTTCCCAAATGGTGTCCTTACAGAACCTCCCCCAGACCCTTTAGTCATTCCAACAATCATAACACCCACTCCTCCTGCTTCATTACCCATATTACCCACACCTCAATCACAACCAGTTATTCCCTTGCCTACCAATACTTCTCTTAGAAGATCCAACAGACCCAAAAATGCCCTTACTTGGCTCCATGACTACATATGTGGCCACTCCAATTCGTGTTTCCACCTCCTCTTGTCCTTATCCCATACAGTCATACATGTCTTACTCCAATCTCAGCCCCACCTATGAAACTTACTTGTCCAAAATAACCTCCATCAAATAACCTCAGTCCTACAGTGAAGCAGCTTCAAATCCTCTTTGGGTTGATGCCATGCACCAGAAGCTGAAGGCACTTCAGGAAAAGAACACTTGGTCCATGGTTAATCTCCCCTCTGGTAAATTTCCCGTAGGATGTAGATGGATATTCAAGGTGAAGTACAAATCTGATGGTTCCATTGAAAGATACAAAGCCAAGCTTGTGGCCAAGGGGTATAACCAACAAGAAGGGCTGGACTATCAAGAAACCTTCTCACCAGTGGTCAAAATGGTAACTGTCAGACTTGTGCTTGCACTGACTGCTACAAATGAATGGTGTTTACACCAAATGGATATATATAATGCATTCCTCAATGGTGACTTGGTAGAAGAAGCGTACGTGATTCCCCCACCAGACTTTGGCAGTCAAGGGGGAAGAAGAAAGTATGTAGACTGCACAAATCCTTGTATGTTCTCAAACAAGCTTCAAGACAGTGGAATTTGAAACTTCTTGAGGTTCTGTTCAGTTCAGGGTTCACACAAAGCCATTTTGATTACTCTTTGTTCACAAAGAAGAGGGAAAGCAGTATAGTGATCATTCTAGTCTATGTTGATGATATGTTAATTACAGGTAATGATCTTATTCTGATACAGGAAGCCAAGGCAGCATTGGAGAACAAGTTTAGAATCAAAGACTTGGGTGAGATGAAGTACTTCCTTGGAATTGAGATAGCAAGATCAAAGGAAGGAATACTGATGAATCAGAGGAAGAGTTGTTTGCTGAAATGGGGCTGTCAGGTTCTAAACCAACAAACACTCTAATGGAATGCAACCAAAGGCTGACTACTGTGAAATATGATAAACATGTGAACAACTTCGGGATAGATGCTGAGTTGGAGGATCCAAAATCATATCAAAGGCTAATTGGGAAGTTGTTGTACTTAACTATGACTAAGCCACATATAACATATGTTGTCCACATGTTGAGCCAATTCATGCAAAGGCCTAAGAAATCACACATGGAGGCAGCATGCAGAGTTATGAGATACATCAAGAATGAACCAGGGCTAGGGATACTGCTAAGTTCAGAGAAGACAGCATAGCTGACTGCATTTTGTGATGCAGATTGGGCAGGTTGTCCTAATTCTAGGAGGTCGATCACTGGCTATGTGGTAAAGTTGGGGAATTCATTGATCTCCAGGAAGTCAAAGAAGCAAAGCACTGTGTCAAGGAGCTCAGCAGAAGCAGAATACAGGAGCATGGCAGCTGTTGTTTCAGAGGTGATATGGCTGGTGGGTATCAGCAATGAGTTGGACATTGGGATTAAAAATCCAGTGGAATTGATAAGTGACAATAAAGCATCCATTCAAATTGTTGCAAATACTATATTCCATGAAAGAACTAAATACATTGAGATAGACTTGCACTTCATAAGAGAGAGGATTCAAGATGGGACTATCAAGACTTCTCACATTGCATCCAAGGATCAAGAGGCTGATCTGTTCACAAAGGCCTTAAGCAGATCACAACATACATATCTCCTGCGCAAGCTATGTGTGTTGAACCTATTCATACTACCTAGCTTGAAGGGGGGTAATGAGGATAAGTGAATGATTAGGAGTGTGTTAGTTAGTTAAATAGCAGTTAGAAGTTGGTAAGGTGGTTAAGAGTTAGTTAGCTAACTAATTAGTTGATTAAGGAGTAGTATATATACATGCAAATATCTGTATTTTCCTCTTTGAATCAATACAATTCCCCTTTCACAAGACATACTTTTGCTCTCCATTTACAGAGAGCCATTCTTCCCCTTGAAGGAGTATTGTATCTTCTTCTTGTTCTATCTTTCTCCCATAGCTCCAGATTCTCTTCAATTTCACACATCTTTATAGAATTACAACCGACCTGAATAGACTTTCTGCAATCTTCCTCCACTCTTTTCCGGTCACTATAATTCAACAACAACAATAACACTAAACATCTACAAATATATTATCAAACCTAAACCAAAAAATGAAAAAGCAAGAAGAAACACAGACTTCCACCTCCGATGACATAGTGCATGATTGGTCTAATATATCGGAACATTAGGGCACAAAGCAATTGCCAGGAAAACAAAGCACCCAGTAGAGGCATATACATATACACTAGAAAATTACGAAAAGGTGTAACAATAAAATTGTCTCTGTTTGACCTATATATCATGGGTATAAGCTGTGATATCAACGAGAACACCTCCTTGGAGAGCGGCCCAGCCTCCAAGCCCTACATGAACATCAGATATTTGGTGCACCCAACTGTCCTTTTTTCCCACTAGATACAAGTCAGGCTATTACAAATGTCTCAGGCTATTACAATTGCATAAAAATTTAAATACCATTTTACATTACAAATTACAAAATCTTACTCTTTTTAAACATTTTATCAAATCAAATGATATCACATAAATAAAATGAGAGGAGAAGAGTTAAAGGTGATCAGGAGGTTGAACCCAACAGACACCTAAAATTGAAAATAGACGTGTTCCTTCAGCGCAACCTCTTGCACATTTTATCAAAGTCCCTTCCGCTACAAGATGTGACAAATGATTAACTTTTTTTGGTCCTTATTGTAAGTTTGGACACAATAATTATCTAGATTTGTCAGGAAGATTTTAATTTTATATTTTTCTGAAATCTTAATTGATTAATGACAGATTGTTTACCCATAAGCACCAAACAAAGGAAGCATAAAAACCTCATAATTAATGAGATTACAGATTCAAGTCAAGAAACACAACTGGATTTAAATTGTGCTCTAGTTGATGATGATAACATACGAACTCATATTGTCACTATTAAAATTTGGACATATGATCATAATTTATTATTTTTACCACAACTCATTAAATAATGTCTTTTATTTTTTATAATGACAGATTTTCAACGTTGTTTGTCCCCAAATACAAGGCAAAAGAATGGTAAAGAAATTTTGGCGAAGGAGATTATTGATTCAGGTACTTTTAATATGCAATCTGAAAATTTCAATTCCAATATTGCTATGCCACAATATATTTTAAGTTACTTTTGTGAGTTATTCAGGTCCTTTAATAATAATAATAATCATTACTACATTAAAGTATCAAGAAAATATTTTAAAACTTCTAACTTCAAGTGATTACTCACTTTACGCTTAAAATGTACTCATCACAGGTATCCAAAATCAAGAACAGCAACTTGATTTGAATCGTGCACCTTGCGATGAAGGTAAATTTTGATAAAAGAAGCTTGATGTCTATTGTGTATTATTTTATTGAGCTGTAATAGTTTTACATTTTAAAAGTTAATTATTTTCATTTTGCATTCTAAGAATGTCCGCGTAAAATTGATTTATATAATTTGTTAATACATAGCAGGCCAAGAAGATGAAGATCATTGTGAAGGTATCTGCATAGAAATTAAAATAGCTATTAATTTTTTAATTAGAACTGATAGTTAAAATTAGTATCATGATTGCCACTTGATTTATTTATTATTTAGATGATGAAGTCAACTGCGGGAACGTTTGTAATGAAGGTAAGCACTAATATTTAATCTTTTCTATATGAAAATAATGGAGTAGGAAATCATAAAAGTAGTAATTTAAATCGTATGACCTTTTTTCATTAATAGAGTACTAGGATATTGGAGATGCTACTTATGAATGTAAAAATTGTGGAGCATACTTTTAGTACGAAGAAAGAATCAACAACCATTATAATTCTTAAAGACCAGTGTACTCTCTGTGTTGTGGTCGTGGAAAGACAAAAACTGCCAAAAGCAGTCGAGCCTCCTCAAATTCTAAGAAAATTTTTATTTTAATTGAGTTAGAGAAAATCTCTCTTTTGATCTTATTATAAAAAAAACATCTGCATTTTATATGGTTATTCATTCTCTATTTCATATTTTATGTAGGTTGTAAAAGCAATCACTTGTAGGAGAATATTAGGAGTTATAATTCTATGTTCTCATTTACATCTATGGGAGGAAAGATTGATGCATCTGTCAATCAAACAAAAGACCAAGAATATTTAAATTATCTGGACAAAACTATCATAAAATTGAAAGTTTATTGCCACTTGAGGGATCCATGCCAAAATTTGCGCAACTATATATTTATGACACAGAAAATGAAGTGCAAAACAGAATTCATGTTGTGAGGTTAGTATTATTATCCTTATTGAATCATAAAATGTATATAATATTTTAGATAAAATGACAATATTTATTTTGCCGTCGTGGTCAAGATATAAATAAACTTCATGCTGAGATTGTTAATTATTTAAAGCAAATGCTTGACTGCCACAATGTATTAGTTAAAACATTCAAAATGGTAAGAGATAGATTTCAAGAAGATAGAAGCTTCAATGTTAAACTCAGGTTAATAGGCAAAAGAGGCACCGATGGAAGAAGATACAACTTACCAACAGATTCAGAGGTAGCTGCTTTGGTAGTAGGAGATTTTGAACTATCTAGATGTGATAGAGACATTATTATTGAAAGTCTAGACAACTACAACGGATTAATGAACTAAATGCAACATATGTAAACTTGCAATATTCTTTACTTTTTCCATATGGTGAAGATGGTTATAGAGAGGATATTTTTTTTTTTTATGGACATAATGAAACAATTGGAGGAAGACAACGTGCTACCATCAGAGAAAATTTTGCTTACAAAATTCAAGATAGGAAGGATGAAGTTCCAATGATTTTGTCTTCAAGAAGATTATTTCAAAAAATTTTAGTTGATACATATACAATGATCGAATCTTCTCGGTTGAAGTATACTAGGTTTAATCAAAAGCGGTTGAGAGCTCATATTTATAAAGGGTTAGAAGATGTACTTTTACGTGGAAAAATTAATCCATCTTCTCGAGGAAAAAGAGTGATTCTACCTGTAAGCTTCATAGGGAGTGCACGATACATGCTTCAAAATTACCAAAATGCTATGGCGATATGCAAATAGGCTAGCTATCCTGATCTTTTCATCACATTCACTTGCAATTCAAAGTGGCCAGAAATTTGTAGATTTATGAAAAGCAAGGGCTTAAATCGTAAGGATTGTCCAGATACTTTATCAAGAATTTTCAAAATCAAATTAGATTGATTAAAAAGGACTTACGAGATAATGAAATTTTTGGTAGAATAAAAGCAGGTATATTCAATTGCTCATTTACATATTTTTTAAAAATTTTCATAAGTTAATACATTTAAATGTGAATTTCAACTATATACTATTCTAATTTTTATTTTTGATGCAGTAATTTACATAGTTGAGATTCAGAAATGAGGATTATCTCATACTCACATCTTACTTTTTCTTCATGAGCAAAATAAATATCTAAATGCAAAAGATATCATCCAAAAAAATTTGTTCAGGCAACCACAATTGATGAAGATGGTTATCCTATTTACAGAAGAAGGGATGATGGCAAAAACTATCTTTAAAAACCATCAAGAAAGATGGTATTGACTTGAACAACAGGTAATGTGCCGCATAAATTAGTTTTTATTATTAAAAGACGGTGCTCATGAATAATTGTGGAATGATGCAAGATATATCATTGATATATTAAAAATAGTTATTTGAGGTAATAAATTAAACACATTACATATATATTTGAATTTATCTCATTACTATCAGAAATAATACGGTTACAAATCATTGACAAAAATCAAACAATGTTAATTTTTTTTTTACTATTTTAAAAATTAAAGGTATATACAAATTAGTATAATCTGAAAAGATTTTTTGGATAACAAGGCCGCACTTAAGAGGCTTGAGGACCTGCTCCTTCGCCTTTGGAAGGGTCAATTACATTGGTTGACAGTGTTAAACTCTGAAATAGTATGTGGGACAGAAGAACCCAGAATAATGTACACTGACTCTTTTTATTTAGTAATGTACATTGATTACTCTAGTATAGATTACATTTCAGCTATATGAAAGTCAAAGCAGAATCACCAAAAGTACTTGAGAGATACTTTCGACTCCTAACAATGCTGATAATTCGGACAATTTATATATAACTTCTTAGACACGTAAAAAGTTATTGAGAACTCCAACCATTTATATGTACTTCTTAGATGCCTAAATGCACAAAATATGAATTGATAATCACCACATTGAAAGTCAAGAGTCACAAAGCATAAGTAACTGAAACTAGAACTAATAATCTAACCAAGAGATTTGCTTGAGCAGCTCCTTTAAAGACAACTTCAAATATGACTCCTGTGTAGTAATCAAGGCCTCTTGCAAGTCTCAAGTTAGAAACCACTCTGTCAATATACTTGGACTTCTCCAGAGCTTTAAACATAATCTCTAATTCATCCAAAGCAACTGAAGATTCATTGTTCGACAAAAAACTGCATACCTGCTTGAGCTTAGATAATAATTCGACAGGGAGTCCCCTTCATTTGACAAATGTACCAATTTGTTCTGGTATCTCATTACTTAAGCCTTTCTCATCCACCTGTTACAAAATGACAGTAGCATCAAAGTGTTATTGTCAATAGAAATTCATTATATCAAAGTTGTTTTACCACTCTCTCTCCCTTTCCACCTTTCCACCTTCTTTAGAAATTGATATAATAAGAAATTCAAGTTAATTTTGTGCGCTGGAGGTTAAATTTTATTTACTAACTTTCAAACCTGTCTCTCTGTTTGATAGTTTTTAGTGTTATATGGTATACTTTTATTTACTTTATTAAATTGGAATAGGTATGTAGTGCCACATAATCGATTCTTATTATTAAAGTATGGCGCTCATATTAATGTGGAATGGTGTAATCAATCAAGATCTATTAAGTACTTATCTAAGTATGTTAATAAGGGAAATGATCATGTCACTGCTGCTTCTCAAAGTGTCAATGAGAAAGATTCATCAAATGCGGATGAATCAACATGTATTATGATTGTCGATATATATATCACCATGTGAAACTGCTTGGAGGATATTAGGATTTTCGATTCACCATAGAGAACCTACGGTGGAAAGACTAGCATTTCATCTTAAAGATGAACAAATATCATATTCTCTGATGATGATCCAATTGATGATGTTGCCAATAGACCGAGCGCAAAGGAATCTACGTTTTTAAGTTGGCTTGAAGCAGATAAAATATTCTCCGAAGCTAGAGAATTAACTTACGCAGAATTTCCTCTCAAGTTTGTATGGAAACAAAAGACAAAAAATGGGAGAAGAAAAACTTTCGCATTTTCTATTGGGAGTCTTTGTTCCACCTAAACGCAGCGAGTTATATTATCTCAGATTATTGTTGAATGTCATTAGAGGTGCAACATGCTACGAGGATCTTAAAATAATCAATAATCGTACCCATGCCACTTTCAGAGATGCATGTTATGTGCTTGGTTTATTAGATGATGATAAAGAGTATGTTAATGCTATAAAGGAAGCAAGTGACTGGGGAATGCCATCGTATCTTAGACAATTATTTATAAGTAAACAGGCGGTAGCATATCGACAAATGTCATTATTGTTATGCCGACCACCAGGTCGTGAGGCTTTCCCAGGGGATGTTTTCTATTTACATTCCCGTCTCTTAGAAAGAGCGGCTAAA
>JAABOM020062498.1:0-10215 GCA_011800125.2 Solanum clarkiae | reverse complement strand
CCGATTTGGCATTCAACTCTATTTTTTATGTACCATTTAAATTTTAAAAAATATTAATTTTA
Source organism: Solanum clarkiae (assembly GCA_011800125.2). Lineage (NCBI taxonomy): Eukaryota > Viridiplantae > Streptophyta > Magnoliopsida > Solanales > Solanaceae > Solanum > Solanum clarkiae. The sequence goes on along the minus strand of JAABOM020062498.1, from coordinate 10,153 downwards.
TATATATATATTTTTATATATGCTCTTCAAATGAATTTTGCATTTTAAAAATTGACGTTCATATGTTAGTTTTTGCCAAAAAAATTGACGGATGAATATTGATTTTTTTTAAAAAATATTTTCTTTTTGAGAATTTCTTTGTATTTTTGCATGAATAAAGACCATCAAAAGTGCATCGATTTTCTTTCTTAAAAGAACCAATAACAACCCAATGAAGTCTATCAAGTTTAACGTTTCTTTAATACCGTTATTAGCATGAACAAGAGTTTTTTTTTTTCTTATATTGAAGATGAGTTCTTTTTATCCGTATTGAGTTGAACGGAAAATTAGAAAGCTAGTATTTGAGTTAAATCCAAATAAATTGAATATGAAATAAAATATATGGTGTTATTTAATTCAATTGATTGTTTAAGAAAGAAAATCGACATAATTTTCTTGATTATTTTTCAAGAAAACATTTAGAGAAAATCAAAAAATATTATTTCTAGAAAAATTTATCTGTTAATTTTTTTAAAAGATATTTTTAAAAATAATGGACAAACATCGATTATAAAATGAAAAAGTAAAAAAAAAAAGAGTACAAATAAAAATAAAAATATTATAAAATTAGTATTTGTATTTAAATGGTACACAAAAATTAGAATTGAAGGGTAAAATAAAACAAAGGTAAGATAGAGTGTCAAAATAAAAAATGAGGGCAAGTCAGAGGGACTGTTTATTTATTTTACTTAGTTTTTGTGTCATGTGGATGGAACTCGATTCTTATTCCTCCGGTGAACTTCAGGCAATTTATTTCTTCCACGAAATCGACCTATATCCATTATTTGTATTCTTGAAACTGAGGCCGCTCTCTCGGCAATCTCTTTCTCCGGCAAAGTCTTCCTTCTTCTCCGGTCGAACCAGTTCTCTCTTTGGCACTTGCCCAGTCTTCTCTGGCGATCTCTTTTTCCGACGAAATCGAATTTCAGATCACTGTTTCGGATCTCCGTGACTCTCCGGCGATTCCCGTTTCTTCTCCATCGACAGAAAACGCAGCAAACGTCAAACCCAGATAAATATAAGATTCAAAATTGCCGCAACGATTCAAAATTTTGTCGACATCTCGTCGATCTACTACGGCGACACAAGAGGCCGCGACAGTCCGACGGTCCAGGGCGTTCAAAACTAAGCATTCATTGCACAACATATTCCACTGCCGTTCTCTTTGACTTTTTTCGACTAATAGATCTGGCATCGGCGAAGCATTCCGGTAACGCACTCAACAGTTAATTTTTCGGTCAGATTACTCAGGTGATATCCTCTCTTTTTCTCCTTTCTTTCTTGTCTAAATCCTGTTCCGGTCACTTTTCTTATTCTTTTATTATTCAATTTCTTGTTCCAGCCATCTTCGTTGTTTGTTTCTCTCCTATTCTCTGCTATCTTGCTCGCTGGTTCTTTTATTGTATCTACTTCCTATTGATATCTGCTAAATTTTGAGTCTTACCTGTTCAAGTTGTTAAGTAGTAATTCTTGTCTGTTTAAGTTGTTAAGTATTGATTCTTATCTGTACTAGTTATGGATTATTGATTCTTGCTTAATATCTTGTGCTTATTGCCTTTGTTGAGATTTTTAGGATTTAGGATCCATTCAAATTACTGACTTATGATTCTTGCTTGATATTTTGTGTTTATTGTTGTTGTTGGGAATTATAGGTTTTTAAATTCTTTATCGTCTATAGTTAGTTCTTAGTTACTGGCTTCGGGACCTCATGGTGGACTAAGGTCATGTCATCGGTCGGGGTCAGGGGTTAGGGGTAGGGGTAGTAAGGAAGACTCAGGGTTAGTCAAGTTAAGGGTCGGGTCGTGGAATATAGGATCCCTTACAGGGAAGTCCATAGAGCTAGTGAAGTGTCTTAAGAGGAGACATATTAATATAGCATCTGTCCAGGAGACCAGATGGGTAGGCATTAAGGCTCGGGATGTGGATGGGCTTAAGATGTGATACTCGGGTGGTTCTAGGGATAGAAATGGTGTGGGTATCTTAGTAGACGAGGATCTGAGGGAGTATGTGGTTGAGGTTAGGAGGGTTAATGATAGGTTGATGTTTATCAAACTCGTAGTTGGTAGACATGTGGTGAATGTAGTCAATGCTTATGCGCCCCAAGTAGGCCTAGACGAGGAAGTCAAAAGGCTCTTTTGGGAGGATCTGGATAAGGTGGTGCGAGGCATACCAGTGACAGAAAAACTTTTCATTGGGGGTGACTTTAATGGGCATATCGGGGCAATTATTGATGGGTTTAAAGGTGTTCATGGAGGCTTTGATTTTGGGGAGAGGAAGGAATGGAAGTGGCATGTCTCTCTTGGATTTTGCCAAAGCTTTTGAGTTAGTGATTGCTAACTCGTGTTTCCCAAAGAGAGAAAATCACTTGATTACCTTCCGTAGTACGGTAGCTGAGACTCAGATTGACTACCTAATTCTCCGAAAGGGCGATAGAAGCTTATATACGAATTACAAGGTTATTCCGAGTGAGAATGTTTCCACTCAACATAGGCTTTAAGTGATGGATGTGGAGATCAAGAGAGCAAAGAAGAAGAATGTTATATATGCCCAACCTAGTATTAGATGGGGAGTCCTTACTCCTGCCCTTTCTCGCGAGATGGAAGAAAAGTTGAGAAACTTAGAGGCGTGGAGTAGTGAAGGTAATATGAACAGTATATGGGACATGACTGCTGGTTACATAAGAAAGGTAGCTAACGAGGTACTAGGGGTTTCGAGAGGGATCTTTGGTGAAAGTCAAGGCGATTGGTGGAATGATGAAGTCCAGGGTAAAGTGAAAGATAAGAAGGTCTCTTATGCAGAGTGGTTAGAGTGTAGGGATGAAGATGAAAAGCAAAACTTAAGGTAGATTATAAGACGGCCAAGTCAGAAGCAAAGATGGCGGTAACGAATGCTAAGTCAGCAGCATTTGAGCGTCTGTATGAAGAGTTAAGTGATAAAGGCAGGGAAAAGAGATTTCATAGGCTTGCTAAAGTAAGAGAAAGGAAAGCTCGCAACTTAGACCAAGTGAAGCGCATCAAGGATGAAGAGGGCGAGGTGCTAGTGGATGACACTTCCATTAAATTAAGGTGGCAAGCTTACTTCCATAAATTCTTAAATGAAAAAGGAGATAGGGATATTGAGCTAGGCATGTTGGCAAGCTTCGAAAAGCATCGTGATTTTGGGTATTGCAGGCGGTTCAGAGTTGAGGAAGTAAGACAGGCTATTAGTAAGATGAAGAGGGGGAGGGCGATCGGGCCTGATGAGATTCCGGTAGACTTCTGGAAGAACATGGTCAAAGATGGCATTTAGTGGTTGACTAGATTGTTCAATGCTATTATGAAGACTACCAAGATACCTGATGAATGGAGGAGAAGTACAATGGTTTCATTGTACAAGAACAAGGGAGATATTCAAAGCTGTAACAATTGCAGGGGTATTAAGTTGTTAAGCCACACTATGAAGGTCTGAGAGAGAGTAGTAAAGATAAGGATGTGAAGAGTAGTATCTATCTCAGAGAACCAGTTTGGATTCATGCCGGGGCAGTTGACTACTGAAGCAATTCATCTTGTTCGGAGGTTAGTAGAAAAATATAGGGAAAGAAAGAAGGATCTTCATATAGTGTTCATTGATCTCGAGAAGGCATACGACAAAGTCCCAAGGGATGTCTTATGGAGGTGTCTAGAGGTGAAAGGTATCCTGATAGCATATATCAGGGCGATTAAAGATATGTACAATGGAGCCAAAACTCGAGTAAGAACGGTGGGAGGAGACTCAGAGTATTTTTTTGTTGAGATGGGACTCCACCAAGGATCTGTGTTGAGCCCTTTCTTATTTGCCTTAGTGATGGATGAGCTAACGCGATCTATCCAGGAGGAGGTACCATGGTGTATACTTTTTGCAGATGATATAGTACTGATTGATGAGACTCGGACTAAAGTTAATGATAGTTTGGAGGCCTGGAGACACGCTTTGGAGTCCAAAAGATTCAAATTGAGCAGGACTAAAACTGAATACTTGGAGTGCAAATTCAGTGTTGAAAGGGATGAGACAAACTCTGATGTGAGGCTTTCCACTCAACTTATCCCCAAGAGAGAAAACTTTAAGTATTTGGGGTCCATCATCCAGAGTACTGGCGATATCGATGATGATGTCACACACCGTATTGGGGCAGCACGGACTAAATGGAGACTTGCCTCTGGAGTATTGTGTGACAAGAAGATACTACCTAAACTCAAAGGTAAGTTTTACAGAATGGTGGTTAGACCATCATTGTTGTATGGAGTAGAGTGTTGGCCAATTAAGAAGGCACATGTTCAGAAGATGCATGCCTCAGAGATGGGAATGCTGAGATGGATGTGTGGTCACACCAGGAGTGAAAAGGTTAGGAATGAGACCATCCAGGAAAAGCTAGAGGTGTCCCCGGTGGCCGAAAAGATGAGAGAAGCGAGACTGCGATGGTTTGGACATGTGCAGAGAAGGAGTATCGATGATCCTTTTAGGAGGTGCGAGGGGTTGGTTTTAGGAGATACTCGGAGGCGTAGAGGTAGACCGATGAAGCACTAGGGGGAGGTGATTAGACAGGATATGATGGAACTTGATCTTACTGAGGACATGACCTTAGATAGAAAAAAGTGGAGGTCGCGAATTAGAGTAGCAGGCTAAAGGTAGGTGTTTTTTTCATATGTGCGCATTACCTGTCATATTATGTGTTAATTTATCTTATTTCCATACTGTCATTAATAGTCGCTCTTTTTTATTCCCTTCCTTTTCTTTTGTCATATCTAGTTCTTTCTTGCTTACGGGTTTTGAGATGAGGATTCCCAGGAAATAGTTTCTCTACTTCTATGGTAGTGGTAAGGTCTGCGTACATTCTATCCTCCCCAAACCCCACTTGTGGGATTTTACTGGGTATGTTATTATTGTTGTTGTTGTAGTTTTTGTGTCATGTCATAACATGTGGAGTACATTCTCTCCATGTTATTTATTCTTTGGACAAAAGTACAAAATGGAATGTGAAAATTGGAGTTGAAGGTTAAAATGGAACAAGATTGAGTTGGAGTGTCAAAATGAAATTTAGGGCCAAGTTTGAAGGGCTACCTATGTGTTTGGCTTATTTTTAATAGACTTTTACGTCATGTCATGGCATGTGAAGTACACTCTCCCCCATTTTGTTGATTCCTTGGATTGAAATGTCAAATGGAATATGAAAATTCGAGTTGAAGGGTTAAAATGGAATAAGGTTGAGTTGGAGTGTCAAAGTAAAATTTAAGGGGCTACATATGTGTTTGACCTTTAATTTATATAACATAGACAAAATTTAGAGAGTCCATGAAGAATTTATAGAGTCAATCAAATTTTAACATATATACTTTTTTTAGATATTTTAAGTTGTAAATTATTGTGATTTATAATATTTTTTATATAATTTTTAAATTATATATGCTATTTTTTTGTCTCAAATTATCTAGAACCAATAATATTTTTAATTAATTAATTATTGTGATTTATATTACTTTTACGTTATTTTCAAAAAATATATATAACTTTCTTTGTCTCAATGTATATAGTACAAATAGACTTTCAATAGTCAATCAAATATTGTTAATTATTGAGATTTACATTACTTTTTACGTAGTTTTCAAATGAAATAATACATAATACTCCTTTTGTCTCATTTTATGTGATGCCGATAGATGAATTTCAATAATCAATCGAACTTCTTATGATTTTAAAATATTTTGGATCGTCAGTTATCATGAATTATAGTATTTTTATGCAATTTTTATTTATATATAAGAGAGAGTTTCAAGCTACTCACGCAATTTTTATGATTTATTTTATTTTATGCAATATTTAAATATATAAAACACTGAAAATAATAAAATAAATAAATCATCACGAAAGAACCATTAAAAAATATAATTTCAAATTGCTTAAGCAATCATCTTAATTCGCTGCCTGTTTAAGCAGCTTGAAACTTCCTCATATGTATATAAATAAGTATATGAATGGTGGAATCAGCAGTAAATTTTCTTCCACAATATTAGGTTATTTTTAATTAAGTTTCAGTTGTTGTGACATTTATCTCACTCAAAAAAATAAATAAATGAAAAGGAAAGGTTTGAATTGATACCCTTGTTCATTTCAAATTATGTATAGTGATTCATAAAAATAGTTATTTTAAATTATTTATTAATTTAAATTGATGTTAAGATCTTAGTTATAATTATTTTTGAAAAGTATAAATATCTTAATAAAGTAAAAAAATTAATAAAACATTATATTTAAGACATAAATGTGAATAAGTAATTAACAAGAATACTCCTATTAATAACCCTTATTGTTAATTTGACTAAATTCAAAAAATCTAATCTAATATACTTCTTGCAGTTATATCAAAGTTGATGAACTACTCACCTGTGACAAAGATTGCCAATATCTTATTATTTTATGTTGCAGTTAAGTTTGTTTATATAATAAATAACAACAAAATCTTATAATATCCCCATATGCTGTTTCTGTAAACAGTTTGAGATTCTTTAATTTAGACAGATAGATAAGACTTTCAGAATTAGTTTATAATTTACTCATACTAATTGAGTGCTTTGAACATGCAGGATATTAATAGTGCAACTTTTTTGGACCCCCTCCCCCCAAAAAGGAGAATGAAGATAAATACTTTTTCTTTTTCAGAAAATAAAGGTTTTAAACAAATGCAATTAATTTGTGTTTTAATTTATATTCGTATTTGAAGTTCGACTAATTTAATTTTATATCTTGTAAGATTCATTCAAAAAAAAATACTTCCTATCAAGAATTTTTTTCGTATCTAAAACTTAAACTTGAGACCTTTGGAAGAACCTCTCGTCCCCTAATTTACTTTTGACTAATAAGGACTTGAAACAATGTAATGACAAATATGACTAAACAGCAAAAATTTCTCATTTCTCAAGGAAAAAAAGAAAGAAATACGCTATCTGCTTTCATAATTAATCAATCCAATACATTGAAAATTTTACGAAAAATTTAAGGAATTTTCATAATTTGAAACATGGTAATAATCCTTATAGATATTTTATTGATAACAATATATTCTTTATAAAAAAAATTAACAAATTCTTCGACTATAAATGAGAAGTAAAAACACAAATAATAATTTAAGAAGAAAATTCAATAAAGGTTAAAAAGAAGGGTAGAGCAGGGGCGGACCTAGGCCTTAGTGAGGGGGTTCAAAAATACACTGTATATATATAAGATAATTTTTTTATATTTTCGCATATATATTAAATTCGAACCGTTTAAAGAAGAAGCAAAGTCTAGCATAGTGATAAATTTCCATTTGAATGAACTCTCATGCTCAGGGTTTGAACCCCACTTAAAGTATTATTTTTTTAGATTTTCTTAGTTTTATTATATTTTGAACCCGTAATTATCTAGTCTCCATCACACTCGCACCATCTAAAAAAAATGATATGTGTTAATATAGGTAAGAAAACTCAGCATGTTTTTGATAATAAATAATTATCGTAATCTAATATCGACTCGTAAAAGTCAGAAAGAAAAATGTATTCATGGGTTTTGGACACATTTTCTTTGTATTAGTATTTAGTGAAAGAACTTGGACAATTTCTTAGTCAATAATAAAAATATTTTTTTTCACACAAATATTAAAATAATGAATTTTGTATAATTTCTTAACCGATAGCATTTTGTTTTTTAGATACTATTCTCATCTTCTTTTAACATTATCTACTAAATTCATCAAATTACTTGTAAGATGAATTAGATATAAAAACTTGGTTATCATATTATAACACATTAACTTTTTTAGAGAAAGAATCCGGATGCATTTCCTTCCCACTAGTATTCAGTGAAAAAATTTGGACAATTTCTTAGTGAATAGGGAAATTTCCTTCATACTAATATTCAAAGAACAAGTTTGGATATTTTTTAATCAATAAGGACATTTTATTTTTAAGATTAAGACACAATCTTCATCTTTCTTTAACATTAACTAACAACAACAACAACAACAACATACCCAGTACAATCCCACAAGTGGGGTCTGGGGAGGGTCGATTGTACGCAGACCTTACCACTACCTCATAGAGGTAGAAAGGCTGTTTCCTAAAACCCTCAGCTCAAAACCCATAAGCAGAAATACCTAGATATGACCAAAAAGAGAGAGAGTAAGAGAAAGTAAGTGTATAGCATACGTATAAAAGGTGAATAAACATATAAATAGAAAGTGAATAGAAAGTTGAAAGAAACTAGATGTGACAAAAAGTATGTAGAAATGAGAAGGAATAATTAACAGACAAAACATTAACTAAATAACATCAAATTATTTGTAAAGTGAGTCAAAATAAGAACTTATTTATGAAATTATGAAACATTAACTTTTCAGAGGAAGAATCTGAACATATTTCCTTTACATTAGCATTCAGTAAAATAATTTGGACAATTTCTTAGTTGTTATGCCGAAAAATGGCTTATTTGAAAAGAAATTCAAGAATCGGTTTAAAACTCTTTCAATTTAAGTAAAAAATCAATTTTGAAATTTTGAAATAAAACAGAGTCTCCACCTAATTTTAAGGATAATTAGGAAACCAATAAATATTTTAAAAGACCTAACAGAAAAATCTTTTAAAATCCAAAGAAACAGGTTCGGGTTCACATTTCCACTTCGAGAAGGTTTTACGCACTCGAAATGTCTGCTAAATGCAGTTATCCGGCGATTAAGAAATTTGACTAACTTTTGAAAATTTGATTGACTTAAAAGATTGATTCATTTTGAAAGATTGATTGTATTAAAAGAAATCGATAAAGCTTTAACTTGTTTAACTAATTTGAAATCAATCGACTTAAACAAATTAACTATATTTAAAAAAATGAATTAAAAGTAAAAAAAATGTTTGTATTCCTTATTTCTTTTTATTTTAATATTGAAATACTCCCCTTTTTATATTTATATATAAAGAGAATTCGAAAAATAACATAACTGGTTTGACATCTTGGGAAATCTAATTAGATTGAAACCTGTTAGAAGAGTGTTAGAGTTTGACAAATATCACAAACAAATAAACATGCAATAAATCATAAACTAAATAAAATTGGGCTTTAACAACCCCAACTTTCTGCGACCCTGTCTTATTTCTACATGCTTGGGCTTGCTAAGCCCGTCAAGAATCCCTCTAGTTGCTGCTTCTGGCTCAAAGGAAAAAGGACTTGGGCCTCCGTAGCCTATCGAGGAATGCAGGAGAAGAGGAGTTCATGCGAAGAAAAGAGAAATAAATTAGTATATGGGGGTAAGTTGTTAAATGAACGTTATTGCAAAGTCATCTAACATTAAGAAGAGACACATCGTAAAAATACCATCTAATAATACCAAGTAATCATGTTTTCAATTTAAACATACAATCCATAGAGATAAAATTAAGGCATAATTTGGGACCCAAATACATTAAAGGAGCTCACAACATATTCAATTTCATATTTATAAGTTCCACCATTACTTTCTAAAGAGATAACAGTCCAGAAAAAAAACTTAAGAAGAAACACAACATTCTTAATCTTTAGACTTAATGACACACAGGGACAAAATCAGTGAGATCCCAGTTTTATCTCTTTTAGTATGCTGAAGAAAATAAATTCTAATAGAGGCAAACCAGTTCGGGAAACAGGGCCCAAATCATCTCAACTTGGCTATACCAACTCATACTTCCAAGCATATGACAAGCTTATTTGGACTACTAGACATCAATACAAGACATGGGTAAATTAGAAGTCAATAAGCTTGTAATTTGAAACACTAGCAATGTCTTAATCTTATTTAACCCCCCCCCCCCACAACAGCTGCAATTAGACAAATGAAGGTAACCCCTAAACTAAAACGAGTGACAGTTTAATACATTCATAACAATATAAAGCATGGATGAGGACACGAACATGAGAGGTAAACAGGGATAACAACAATGGGATCACTTGAACAATTGACCTTATAACAAAACAACCACTGGTTTACTTAGCAAGCTACCAGATATGAACCATAGAAACAAAGACAAAACAGCTTTTATATCACTATTTCAAACATTCATATCCCACTACTCAAACATTCATATCCTTCAGAACAGAA
>JAABOM020062497.1:0-10216 GCA_011800125.2 Solanum clarkiae | reverse complement strand
ATGACTTGCCTCATAATTTAGCATATAACTGATGATGTTATTCATAATATTGTGAACTATTGATTGACGATTTTTATCTTTATGTTGAAATAATTCATTTATCATGTGATCTTTGTGATTAAAGTAGTGAAATGCTAATGTGACTCAAGTATTGAGCAATGATAAATGATATTGATTAAAGTGATTGTTAAGGTGTGATATATGTGATATTGATATTGGTGTTGTACGATCATGACACTGCGATGAAAATTGTTGAAAGAATAATAGTGAAAACATTGACTCATTGATGAGTCGTTTTGAACAATGATGACAATGTGACTAAATAGAATTTGAGAAATGATGAAAATTTATTATCGAATGATTCATTTGATGATAATTTTATAATTAAAAGAATGATGAGATTGATTACTTAATTGTTGAATATATGAATTGTATATATCTTTGAATACTCTCATGGTTATTTGAAAGTAATTATTGTGCCAGAGTAAAAAATTTATTGAGTCCCACTATTGATGAAAATCCAATAGGAGATAGTTCAAGCTAAATTAAGTATGAGATTGATGTTTGTGTCCAAGGTCTTTACAAGCTAATGATGATTGTTAAGGTCTCTTCCAGCGGTCAAGGTCTCTTTCTGTGAGCTGAGTTCTCTTTTGGGGAGCATGATTATGTCCAAGGTCTCTTCCGACGATTATAATTATGGCTGAGGTCTCTTCCAATGAGTGTGATCATTCCAGAGATCTTTTCGGAGGTCAAGATCGCTTAATGATAATGATTGATACATGGTCCATGTGTGCTACCTATGGTTTGAGGGTTGATTATATAAGTGTGTATGTATCGTAGGACAGACATGCATCACAATTACTTGACATTGCATTATATCATTTTTACTTCATTACATCCCATTTCGTTTCGTCAATTACTTTGATGTGAATATCTATATAAAGTGCGATATGATGGTTAATTTTGTACCTATAAATTATTGAAAACTATCTGTTCATATTATATATACTTGTATTGCGAATATGTGTATTATGTATGCTAGCTTTCACGAGTACATGTTATTGTTTTGGAGGTTCTATTGGAGTGGAAGGAGTACATGTGTTCCTTATTCTCTACCTGTCTTTAGATCTTTCTGCTAGGTACCGTGTAGGTTTCTTCTCACCCTTGCTTATCTACTTATATCTAAGTTGTGATCCTAGTTCCAATTGACCTTTTTATCTATTTTGAATCAAGCTTTGAAAGAGTCTGAGAGGTAGCAGTGTAATGACCCTCTAGATCATTTCTGTGTTTCAGTGGTCATTCTACTGAGTTTAGCTTATATACGGTAACCTCAGGCCATTTGTGACTCGTTGGGACAATGGAGATGGTTATTGGTTGAATTAGTTGTAAGTTATTGGATTTTTGAGTTAGCGGGAAGTGTTAACTATAAAAATGAGTTTTCTCATAAAATCCTATAAAACGCCCTTAGAATGAGATTCTGATGGTTAAATCAATTCCAGAGCACTTGAATCAAGCCAAGAGCATGGTTGGTCCAAGGTATGGTGGTCCTATTGTGAATCTGAGTCAAAAGTTGCAAAATAAGTTCAACCGGAAGCTAAAAAGTGCTTTTCTATAAAAACCCAACTAAATGTGCTCAGAATGGAAATTTGATGGCGTGGTCAGCTCTGGAAAGCCGAAAATAGCCTAAAAAAATGGCTATTCATCGGATGGTGGAGGCCTACAGCTACATTTTGACCGTCGTAGTTTTTTAGCTAAAATTAATCGAAAAGAATTGGGATCCTCATTTTTCCATAGGATGATCCGCTGGAAATTCTGAAGACACCATTGGAGCCGAAACATCAAAATTCATACCATTACACTATTTATTTGCATTAAACGGACATTGGACGACCTAGGAATGCCCAGAGAAGTTTTTGCAAAAGATGGTGTCACATAACAACATGCATCTCCATGTGCGCACCCGCACGCCCACCTCGTTGCACATGGCACAGGCCCAATGCTTGCGACCGTGCACGCACGCCCACATTCACGCGCCTATGGCATGGGCAGTGCGACCAACCTATAAAAGGCTAGTTGGAGGTAGCCTTGACGTAAAACTTCATCCGAGCATAATTTTTTATTCATAACTATGATTTTAGTGATTCGAGTTGTTTAGGTGGAACGCCATAAAGTTGTCGGATTCCAGTTTCAGTGCATAGTTTAAGGTAAAAAAAATTCCATTTTTCACTAATTATGCATTGGAAATGTGTGAAAAATTTACCTTGCAATATCTTGGTAAATTCTCAACGGAATTTAGTAAAATTTAAGTCTGAGTTGTTCTATCTTCCTAGAGGAACACTGTCGAATGTTTGGACTTTGATAATTTGGCTATTTTTCAATAAAATTTGACTGGGGAAGGTTTATAAGAAATATTTTTCATGCTTGGGATGACATAGGGATCATTTTGTAAGGATTTATTTGGGACTTTAAGTGTGGGCTCTATTTTTACCTATTGATGTAATTTTGTCCATTTTTGAGATTTTTACAGTCAAAACGCCTACGTTAACCCTGTGATTCATGTTTTGACAGCTAAGAAGCATCTGGAAGCTATCTAGATGGGAAAAGCTTGATCAGACTAACCAGGAGCTCGAGGAATCACCTTCAAGGTAGGATAGGCTTATTTAACCCTTAGATTGGGCTGAAACATGTTAGTGTGCTTCATATGAACAGATTTTGTTGGGTGTGAGCTATTTATGGTTGGTTACACAAAATATGTTATATATATGATGATATGGGATGGGAAATGTTGTATTAAGGACTGTATTAGCTGTAGCTACTGTATTAGCTAATTCTGGGTCTATCAGACTACATCAGGGCTTGGGAAAGGCTAGATATGTGCTGATGTCGTGCAAGAGATATGTATGTTTGAGCTTGACTCTTTTTTGTATGTGTGTATAGCCTAATGTTATTGAGATACGATGGCTTGTGGGGCGGATAGTTTACTATGAGTTGCATAATGGATGGATGTGACTATCTGTAATCATTCTAAGTACTTGTGGTTGCCTAGATTATGGTTTAATTTCCCTTGGTTGGACATGATCTTTTACTGCTTGGTGACATATATTCTTCTGTATACCGCCATTAACCATTGTATACTTATTATACTTGCTGGTAACTAAGGGAAACATGCTATATTTTGGGAAATATTGTGAGTGTGCTTCTGATTGAGCTGTGTGACTCTTGATATAAGATACGATACTACTGAACCTTTGGTGAGCTAGAAATGGGATATGACCCTGTCAGGGAAATACATGCCCTAGGATTGATACGTATATCTACTTCGATACTTGTTTACCCATGTGGGTGGCCTAGTACTGATGTTATGTAATATTTGAGAGGTTATGATTCTGTTGTTATGATTCTCAATTATTCTCCCAGCTATGCCTTGAGATTCTATGGTTATGATTCTGTTGTTATGATTCTCAATTATACTCCCGGCTATGCCTTGAGATTCTATGGTTATGATTCTATTATTATGATTCTAACGATGTACCATATTCCTGATTCTCTGGTGACTAAATTGTTATCCCGATCGTGAGATAAATGCTATAACCAGGGTTTTAAATGGGTTTTCTATTATTGGTTGGGGTATTTTTTGTGTTTATCAGCTGGGCTCTGCCATTTTATCCTGGGTGTTTGTTACACTTGTTAGTTGGGTTATATATTATTGTTTGGAATTCTTAGATATACTTATCAGTGGAATGTTGATCATTGTATTGGGTTATGGTTCTACCTGGGAGATACATGCTATACTCTCGGGGGGCCAGTTAGGTTGTCCACTATTGTTCAGTATATTAGTTGCACTTATCAATTGGATTGTCTATGGTTATTCTAAATATCTGTAGTGTCTTAAGTTGGGATGAACTTATTGAAAACTAGACACGATCATATAAGACTTTTATTACTACCTACATTTATATAGTTGCTTGTGTTCCTATTAGGTCGTCGAATACAGGGAAACATGTTATGTTTTGGCATCTGGTTATGTGTTATACTTCTAACTATATGTTGAAGGTACAGTCTGCCGTCATGCCCAGATGTCCAGCCCGGGGTACAGCACGCCATGATGTCCAGTCATTGGTATCATTTGAGCTCAGCACACCCTGATGTCCAGACCAAGGTATTGTCTAAGTTCATCAAACCCCGATGTCCATCCCAGGGTACTACACGCTCTGATGTCTAGTCCAAGGTATCACCTACCCTGATGTCTAGTCTAGGGGGTTGCCTGAGGTCTAGTCCGTGCATGGTCTAAGGGCTTAGTCCAGGCCAGGGTACTTACTGAGTCATCTTCGTGGTTCTAATTCAGGTTCTATGTCTCTCCTTTTTTCAAAGATGTGTTATTGGTGAAGATTCAGTTGGATAGTTGAGCGCTTTGCTATCAGTTACCTATCCTTGTATCCCTACACCTATACACCCCATGATTGTGCGCAGGTGTACCTTCTGGGCTCATAGGGGCCTAATTGGTGTACAAGCATAGATACTAGGAACTTACACCTATGTACAGCACCCTACCTCGATCGTGTGATAGTTATGATATGGTTCTACTTGGGTTTCGACGATTTGTTTCTATCACAACCCAAAATCAAATCGAGACTAATGAGAAGTAGAGTAAAGCAGAAACAATCACAGCATAGCATACGAAATCCCAAAACTTGGAGACATGAGTACAAGAGAATCTAAAGTGGTACAATAGAGTAAATACAAAACTCTCAAATGAAATAAAAAACTGATAATATTTGATACAAAGTCTGAAAAGTAAGCAATAAAGAAAATTCTAAAGATCTACGTGCTGGACGTCAGAGCCTCAATGCCAAGACCTACATAGATATAGAAAAGCTCAGGTAGAGTGAAACAACTCCCTATATGGGTCCTTATGCTTTATCTGTTGGGAGGATACAAAGTAGGGGAGACTACTCCAAAATGTACCTAGTAGGTTCAACTGATTGGGTAAAAAATATTGAACAAGTATGCAATAATGAAGAATCCTATCATCTGCATCAAATGGTTAGTGCACAAATAATGTATACACGAGGTTAAAAGAAGATATCCATAATAACCGTTTGTACAATACAATGAGAGATGTGGATATAATGTATGGAACTCATCAGGCCATACACGAAGTGTTTCACAATCTTTCCACCTGGCTATGGTCAAGGAATATAACAATGTCCTAACATTGCAAGTTTCACATAGTCATGGAATATCACAATATCTTATCCTTGCCACCTACCCATGGTCAAGGAACATCACAATACCTCGACCTTGCCACTTGCCATGGTCAAGGGGCTTCACAATATCTCAACCTTACACCTACCCGAGTCAAGGGATGGTACAATGCAACGTGGGATAAATGCATTTCAAGGATACAATCCGTATATATATAGGAAACAGGTGGGGGCCTAGAAAAAATTAGGGCCCCAAGAGATTGCTTTAGTGGCCTTATGGTCGACACAACTTTGTATTGAAGAAATCTTTCAGTAAAGAGAGACATGTGTTCTAAGTGACATAGAGATTTATAGAAAGAAGCCTTTGGACATATGTGTTGCATGTGTATCCCATTGAAAAATTTAATAGATACTTTAGAATGATTAAAATTCTATGAAAACATGCGAGTAATAAAATGCAACAATTAATTCCTTTTAAGAAACTAAACCGGTGGAAGGTGAGGATGGCGTCAAGTCATCATGCCCCTTTTGCCCTGGGTGACAAACATACTACAATGGCCAGGAGAAAGGGTCGCGATACCACAAGGGTGAGCTAACAATAAAAACCCGTCCTTAGTTTGGATTGCAGGCTACAACTCTCCTACATAAAGCTGGAATCGCCAGTAATAGCCAGTCAGGCATACGTTGGTGAATTCATTCCCGGGCCTTATACACACTGCCTATCACACTATGGGAGTTGGCCATGCCCAAAGTTGTTACCTTAACTGCAAGGAAAAGGATGTCGAAGGCAGGGTTAGTGACTGGAGTGAAGTCTTAACAAGGCAGCCGTACTAGAAGGTGGGGCTGTATCACCTCCTTTTCAGGGAGAGGTAATGCTAGTAAGTGTAAATTTTGAACATTGATTAATAGTGACGAACTACAATAAAGTCACAAATGGCAAACTTGAGCTCAAACAGAAAAAAGTTCAATAAATTTATTCAGTGACTAATAATGTGGTTGAACTTAACATAAAATATATTGAAAAAAACCATAGAGTATAATACATAATTCACCTTGCTCCACCTGAAATGTTGGAAGAATTATAAAGTACAGAGTATTTTATTTTGTTGTTAACTGACATAGTGATGAAATGAAAATAGTAATGTATCAACTTCATTTTTGATATTGTTGTAATGTGAAATATAAAAGACACACTTAAAAAATTCTTTATTTTATCATAAAGTGTGACAAGAAGAGCACAGAGAAGAATATGGAGACAAAGCTCATTGTCACAACCCAAGCCTAGGGCCTAGACGTGACACGGCGAATGGGAACCTGAATGTCCCTAAACGAGCCTCTTACTATATCAATCACACATCCTTGGTCATGGAAGAAAAATAAGAATAACAAGATAAAAATAAAAAGGGAAGTGGGACTAAGAGAAGTCTTTGATATTCATAAAAGCATAAAAGAGTCAAGCTCATAGCATAAACATAACATATTATCCAACAACACCTCTAACTTGTAATAAAGCAGGGGCCAAGACACTTCCTGGGGTCACCCTCATGATAACAAGTGTTCAACATAAAAAAGTCTCAACAGAGCAAGAGTAACTTAGATATTATCCTCAGACTTGAGGACTCACCAATGCTTTTCTCTAAAGTACCAAACCAGCCACGTGGAGGATGATCAAAAGGAGCTCCAGTCCCTACATGGTAATATCATGTAGGCATAGAGTATGCGTTAGTACATTTGAATGTACTAAGTATGCAGGGTGCAATGCAATAAAGACATAAGACAATATATTCAAAGTGCATAATCATAAGCAATGGATATATAATGTAAATATGGCATGCATGACCAATTCTTGTAGTAAAACATTTATGTAAATCATTCAACTTGCATAATATGCCATACATATGTGGGAAGAGACCTTAGCCGACATGAGTAGGACTAAGCGAGCTATAACTTAGAATCCTGATGAATACCTCTCATCGGTACAGAGGTGCTCCACTTGCCAAGGTAAACCATACTTTACCTTATGACAATATGACCCATTTTGTACGAAGCAACCCTCCTTACAGGAACACGAACCATTTTGGAAAGTATTTTATGATAAATTGTACTAGATGGATCCACTAGGTATAGCAAGGGTAAAAATTATAATCCTATGGTGGCACATAGTTTAGAGACTAAAGACTTTATATAAGGGCCTTTGAGCCGAGCCCCCATCTTAAGCCTCAACCGGTGCTAAGTCAAATTCCATGGAATACTTGAAATAATTATACTTTAATCATAACATGAATATCTTGTAAAAACATGACTTGAGTAGCTCATGAACAAGTTTGACCTCTAGTAGTGAGCCTAACTTGAACATGAGAATAGATCATAATCATATATGAACCCTTGCTTTATCATGAATGACTCACAGGAGTTAAAAATCTTGAAATAGGGCTTAACTTGATATTTGTAAGATCATAGATTCTTTTCATAAATTCAATACATGCTTGAAAGACCTTAATCATCATGAAGTCACTTGACTTGTAAATCATGTAATAGATCATGTCAATTTATCAAACACATGATGGATTCCTGATACTTGTTCAAAATTATGCAAATCAAGAGTGAAATAAGATGTGTAAACTCAATGCAAATCAACCCACCAACATGTAGTAAAATCCTCATGTAGGGTACCTTGAAATCTATCAGAAAAGCTCATAATAGTTCATAGTTTCATATCTCAAAATATGCATAGTCTCAATAGACAAATAAATTTGGGGAATAAGCTTAAAATAGATAGTCATGCATAATCAATCAATACTTCGTAAAATCCTAAATAATTATATTCATAATCCATAATAAGATATACCCATAGGTAATACAACTTAAAAATATACAATTTTCATGAAAAGGGAAAGTGGGCTCGCTAGGTGAAAGGACCTATGGATAAATACCCACATACATTAAACCTTGAATTCCTTGAGCTGAACTTGAGTAGACTTAAAGCTTGAAATGGGTCCTTGAGTCCCAAAACTGAGCTTGAAATCCTTAGATTTGAATGAGAGAATTGATAGAGTTTTAGAGAGATTTTAGAGAGGGTTATGTGAGTTATAGAGTTTAAAAATGGCTAAGAATGGGAGATTTCACATTTAAGTGGGCATGGGGCATTGACCCCAATGCCCTTGGGTGAAATAAGAAAACCAAGGAAAAAGTTACACTGGTCTGCGCCTTTAGCGTGACACGGATCGATCATGCCTGCCAAAATACACTTCTCTGCGCCCCTGGCATATCACGTCCAGGATGCGTACAACTTCGTAAAATTAGAGAAGATTATTTTTTGCTATGGGTCTTTTAAAATCTGAGTTATACTCATTCTCCACTTAATTTGTCCCCCTGATTGAGAATATGAAGTCAGATTCTCGAAATCTTCCATGGATTTTGAGATATATGGAAATTACGATTATGGAGCATTCTGAAGAACATGAGGGGTGTTTCAATATCTCCCCCTTGGGAACATTTGTCCCCGAATGTCAAAGAAACATGCATAAGAGAAGTAATTATGAAGATTTCAGCCTATCATTAATACAACAACTGCACTTAAACACCACAAAAAACAACAACATATCCATTGAAATCCAACAAGTGGGGTCTGGGGAGGGTAGAATGTACCCAGACCTTAAACACCATTTTCAAAAATCTCAACATAAATGTCAAAAATCACCATAAATGTGTTACCATAAACATAAATGCATGGAAAATGACATGAAGGCTGAAACTTAAGACTTGCAATCAGAGATAGCACTTGAGGTATTACCTTCAGCTTGAGTAGAGTGGAAGAGATATAAGTATCGCTTTTTCATGTCCGCCTTGGCTTCTCATGTGGCACTTTCAAATAGTTGATTCCTCCAAAGGACCTTGGTAGATGTTACATCATTGTTCCTCAAACTCTTCACTTGTCTATCAAAAAACTCCACTGGGACCTCCTCAAAGGTCAAATTATCTACCACAACACCCACAACCTATAAGGGCACTATAGCACTTGGGTCACCCACACATTTTCTCAACATGGACACCTGGAAGACCGAATGAATAGTATTCGTCTCCATAGGAAACTCCAACTCATATGCAACCCTACCAGCTCTCCTTTAAACTATATAAGGACCTACAAATCTTAGGCTCAATTTTCCTTTCTTGCCAAACCAAAACACACCCTTCATGGGTAAGAGTTTTAAGTAAACCCAATAATCAACCTTAAATTTAAGATCTCTTCTCCTCATATCAGAGTAAGACTTTTTTGTACTTTAGGCTATCTTCAATCTCTCCCCTACCAACCGCACCTTTCCAAGGCTTCCATAACCAAATTCGAACCTAACAATGCCATCTTCCCCATAACCAACCACCTAATTTAGGATCTAGAATGCCTACTATACAAAGATACAAAGGGAGTCGTGCCAATGCTTGAGTGGTAGCTGTTGTTGTAAGCAAACTCGATGATTGGAAGATGTTCATCCCAACTACCTTTAAACTCCAAAACACAAGCTCTAAGCATATCCTCAATAGTTTGGATAGTCCTTTCGGTTTGACCATCTATTTAAGGATGAAAAGCCAAGTTAAGCTTGACCTTGTTACCAAAATCCCTTTAGAAAGACCTCCAAAAATGAGAAGTAAATTGAGCATCACAATCTGATATGATAGACAAGGGCACTCTATGCAATCTAACCAATTCATGAATATACAACATGGCATAATCTTCAGCACCATAAGTGGTTTTGACTGGTAGAAAGTGAGCCTACTTTATCATCCTATCCACAACAACTCAAATAGAGTCAAAGTTTTGCATAGTCTTAGGCAACCCAACCACAAAATCCATGTTGATCTCTTCCCACTTCCAAGTAGGAATTTCTTTGTCTTGCGCTAGACTACCCAGCCTTTGAAGTTCGGCTTTCACTTGTTGGCAATTGTGATATCTGGATACAAATTTGGCAATATCCCTCTTCATACCACCCCACCAATACATCTCCCTCAAGTCTCTA
>JAABOM020062496.1:0-10216 GCA_011800125.2 Solanum clarkiae | reverse complement strand
TATATATTATTGATTAAATTTAAAACGTATTATAGTTATTTTTTTATTTTCTATATTAATGATGTTAAAATAATTATTATATTAAAAAATATATTACTTATATTCACAATGTGTATTAAAAAATATATGTAATACATATGAAGTATCGAATTCAAAATGTACTACAATTGTAGTTTTTATGTAATGCTTGGTAAAATTATCAAAATACCCCTAGAAAGAAGACGTGCGCGTAATGCGTCTTCCAAAGCTCTGATGGAAAATCTGAGATCGGATTTGCGATCAGCACAGAAAATTGAGTGAGAAAATGGTCTCGACCCGATTTAAGAGCAACCGGGTCGAAAAATAATTATTCGCAATTCGGCCGACAGTGAGGATACGTGACAGGGCCATGACGCGGAACCACACTTATATTTTTCCTCAACTTTTTGACGGGATTGAATTATCAAAATTTTACAGGTGCGCGACAGGTCCGCACTGTTACCCAGACCTGTTCCACCAAAGTTTAAAACTCTAAATCTTTTGAGGGACATACCGGACTTTTTCCAACCCCTCCTAAACTTGAAACATGACCCATTTATGTCGTTTTGATGAGTAAATAGGGTCAAAAAACCTCATTCTAAGCCTTTCTTCACAATACTTGAAAGTTAGGTCTTGAGAGAGAAGAAAGAAGAACGTGAGATTGGAGAATTCTTGATGGGTGACTTGAAGAGCTTTATTCCAGGTATGTAAAGATAAACGAAAACATGAGATTGTTCTCTCATGTTCCTTATAGATGGTCCTAGATGAGAGTTGAAGGTTCTTGAGTCTACATTCATTATTCTTGATTATTTTCTTGAAAAATCATATTTACTATATGTTCATATGTTGATGATCATCATAAACTTGTTTTCTTGAATGGATTATTTTTTATGAGATATTGTATAAACCTTATATGTTACTTTTGAAAGCATGCATAAATGAATCTAGGGATGGAGTGTAGAGTCTTGACGTGAGTATGTTGATGGAAATCTTGATGTAAGTATGAGGTTGAGTTATTTGAACTTGATGATCCTATGAGTCTTTATAATTGAGTTCTTGATGTTCTGTCTAAACGACTTCTTCTAATTGATGATCTGAGTCCTTGGGTGCTTAAATGAGAATTGAGTTCATTGAGATGAGTTAAAGTCCCTAAAATAATAGAGGACCCTTGAGTTTGAGTTAATGAGATGATGAGAGTCTCCATGAGACTAATTGAGATGATGAGGGTCTCCATGAGACCAATTAAGATGATGAGTGCCTCCATCAGGCTTACTTGAGATGGTGACAAGGATTCTTATGAGTATTGAGTCGTGGGAGGAGTATCCATCACCGAAATGAGTAAGAGTGAGTTCCACTTGCACTTATTACCCACATCGCCCCAGCGTAGGAGAGGATTGAACCGTTACATCTCATGGTCCCCTCTCGAGTTTATATCCCTGAAATCAATAGAGGATGGCAGAGTTCAAATTTCTTGTAGATCATATTCGTTTAGTGTGATTGTTGTACAACTCCCTGCTCATAAATGGTTGTTGTCAGTTAAGAGAAACTCCCAAAAAGTTTCAAACTGAGTAATCTGAGTCGAGATGAGATGAGATGAGATGATGAGACGAGTTAAGATGAGATGAGTTGAGATGTGTCCTTCTAAGATGAGTTTGATGTGGTTGATGAGTTGATGGGTCACTTGTCTACTCTTTATTATTTCTTTAGATAGACATTTGACATGTTGATTGATTTCTATATTAAGTTGATATTGTTTCTATATTATTCTACCTGTTTCAGTTTCACCCAGCTATTTTATATACCAGTCATTCTACATACTGGCGTCCCCCTCTGGGACTGCATCATTTCATGATGTAGATACAAGATTTGGAGATTGTCAACAGGCACGTTGTTGAGGATTTGAGACATTCAGCTGATTGGTGAGTCTCCCCTATTTCGGAGGATTCATTGTAATTATTTCATCTTGCTTTAGAGTTATATTGATTAGCTTTATTTTGATTGAGGTAGCCATGGGTCTGTCATTGGTACCGGTTGATAGTGATAGAGGCTTCATAGACTAGAGTCAAATGTTGATGTTAAGACTTGTTGAGCTAGTTTATTTCTACTAGCCTATTTATTTATAATATTATTTTTGAGACTAGAAGATAAGATGTGCCTATTTATCTTCCTTGAATAATAAGATTGTTGATTGAATGAATGTGATGAGGCCAAGTGGTTCGCTTGAGGACTAACAATAATCTCTAGGTTCCGGTTACGTCTAGGGTACCCTCCCGGGACGTGACATTTTATTTATTTATTTTTATTAATGGTGTCAAAAATATTATATCTGAATTTTAAAAATTTAAACACTATTTAAATTAGTTTATATCTTAATATATTGAAATTGTGTCAGTGCATTATATATGTATTTAAATAAAACAAATTTTTTAGTTTAAAGAATATTAAGAACATCATTTGTGTGATATTCAATTTAAAATTAAATTTTAAATTAAAATAATTAATTAGTATTTTCAAAAGAAAGAGAGATAAAGAGAAAGTAATAAAGAGAAATGGAAGAGAAAGGTTCTCTTTCTCTTTCTCCTTCTCTTTGCTATTTTTAGTAACAAAAGTATAATAATATTTGATAAGAGTTAAAATTATGCTAAAACTCGTAATTTAGGTTAAAAAATATATTATTTAGGTAAAATGACCCATTTTTATTTCCTTTCTCTAATACCAAAAAACCTAAGTCTCAACATCACTTGGCATATTCCATCCTCAAAGAAAACCCCATGGCCGCCACCTTCAGACTCCTCTGTCACTGACCCCAAAACCCGCCGGTGAACTCCTCTTTTCGCTAGAAACCCTATGTGCCATCCCCCCTTTGTGTCTCTCCAAAACCACCATGCAATGAAAACCAGCGGCTAGAAGCCACTGCTACCTCCATTACATGCGACCGAAGAACTGGCCATTCTCCTTCTGACCCATTTTCTTTCCCTCTCTTCCTCGTTCTCATCTCTGTCTAAATTCTCAACTTTCGCCAATTTCAGGATGTTCCGGTAACAAAGTAGGAATATGAAAATTAATTTGTGTTTTTGGAACTATATGATGGAAGCCAAATCGATTTTCGGTATGATCTTTTAGTTTTCTTTTATGTTCTATTGGTTACCTGGTTTCACTCACATGATAGATTTTGAGAATTAATGTTGGTGCGAAATGGTTTCTAGATTGGCCCGTACATTTCTCGCTTTGATATACTAATCCAAAATGATTAGTGATTTTAATTTTGGCCTTAATACCTGATTGTGACTAATTTGGTTAATGTATCAAGAATGCATGTTCTAGCTATTGTGATTATGCTCTATTTGGATACATCCCTGCAGCACTACAAATTGGATTTCATTTTGGAGCCTACATTGTGTGGAAAGTCTTTTTTTATATGCAATCAAGTTACAAAATGACTCTGATTATTCATATTGTCATGAAACATGTTTGTGACAATTGTCCGTAAAGTGATTTGATTGTTGAAAAAGTATAACGTTTGTCCTTTTGGCAGCCTGTTAATTCAATTCAGAACCATTTTTATAGTTTGTTAATTATAGTGATAAAAAACATTCTTCTGGCACTAATTCCTATGGGTGCTAACTTACATGGTAATTTTCACTCTGTCAAATTAACACCTAGTCCTTTTATTGAGTGAAGCATCTTGAAATATATACTATTACCATGTTTATAAGTGGTAACTTTACCATCCATTTTCTTTTGTGGCTTGTTATTGATCATTTTGTCTAAATATTGGTGATTTGAGACTCTTAATTTACAATATATGGCAGCATATAGGAGTGGTAGTATAGGATCTTGTGTTGGAATTTGGATATTCAAAGCATAGCAAATATTGATATGTTATATTTCTAGGGAAAGATCTTGTACTTGAATATTTTTAATACTATTTTAATTGAATCTCCTAATTCATTATTTATTCCCTCGTTTATGTAAGATTAAATGGTTAGTTGATTTCCTTGTCTTCATGATTTTGAGCAGATTTTTATCTATTGTTTTATGGTAAATTTGACACATGATTGATTCTCTTTGTCATCCTTAAGGAAAGGATTATGTGATTTACTCTCTTGTTTATTATATTTCGACTTCCTTATTCGAAATAGAATGACATCTCGTTATTTAAAATAGATTTTAGTATACTAATTGATTCTTCTTGCCTTGTTAGGTGTTGACTGATTTGTACTTGCTTTATTATGGTAAACTTTTAATTGATTAGATTAATTAAAGGAATATTATCCTTGATTTATGTTTTAAATTATGCTCTTACCTGTAATTACTTGGTCATCTAATTACTATATAAGAAAGAATTCATTTTCATTCTTGGTCATGTTGAAGACACTTTCACAACTCTCTCTACACACGAAAACTACTCTTCACTCAAACACCTCTTTATATGAACACACAGACCATTCTACTCTTCATTCTCTCTAAATTTCGGCCCTCTGTGTTTCCCTGAAAAAGAAAAGCAAAAAGGAAGAGAAGGTAACCATTGATCACTCTTAAGACTTTTGTCGGTTATTATTTACTATTTAAATTTGACTGGTTAGTAATGTTATGATATTGTCTTTTTCGTATACTATTTTTCTGTGTTTTGTTTAGCAGGTTTAAAGACGGGAAGAGTTTTGTTTAGGGATGAGATTGGATCTAGAAGAAGCTGGATGTCTAAAGATTTTGTTTACAATATTTCTCTAATTTTTGCTTGTATTAATGTATTTGTTGTAATACTCTTGTAATAATAAAATTTGGGGACTAAGGGGGAGGAGAACTAATGTGCTGTTCGTTTTACTTTTCTCCTTTTTTTGTGAGTGTGTTGTGGAAAACATGCCTATAGGATTCATTTCGTTTCAGTCATGCTTAGATTATTTTTCTGGAAATGTTCACTAAACAAAAAGAGTTTGTTAACATTGATATTTTATAGTGCTAATTGTTATGTATTTTGCTCGTCTGAAGTTTAATCCTTAAACTCATTAATTTCTTTTTTTTAGGATTCGTTTCTTAAAAAATTAAAAGTAACTATAATGACAACTTTCTTTTTATAATACATTAGATTTGATAATACTCGTAGGATTCAATAATATAAGATTCTTATAAGTTTTGACTTGTAAATGTTTTATAACTCACTTCACTCATAAAATTATCATTTCTTAAAAAGTTAAAAAGTTTTTAATATGAAATTATATCTCGTCTCTCATAAACACTCACATTTGGACTTCATGTTAAATATAAATATTAGTATTTAGGAATTTTTTGTTGTATTTTTGTAAAAAGCTAATACCATTTCACTTAGAAATTGTGCAATTGATTAGTTTAAATATTTTAATGCTTTAGATCTCAATAAGTTTTAATATGGTAATCTCTTAAGAGTCTCAAAATCTTTTTTTAAAGAAGTTTTAAATATTTGTATATTGATTTGATACATATAGGTAATAAATCATATTGATTTGTGTTTGTGTTTGTATTTGTATTTGTTTGGAGGCTTATGTGAAACCTTGTGTGCTAATTGCTTGTCCCAATTATTTTTTTATTTGATGCGATGTGACTAGGAAGCCTATATTCCCTTAAGTCTAGAACCACCAAATAATTAGGAGTCCAATGCCTCATGGACCTTAAGAGGGACAATAGGCACTTTCGGAAACTATTAGAATTTTTTTTATTATCTTTAGTACGCCTTTAGGCTAACAATAAATCAATCTAGGAGGGGGTATGGGTATATAGGACCCTTGAAAAGGATGATCTAATACTCAAGCTTAATAGGAACCAAATCTTGGTTTTCGTCTTTAGGCTTAAATAAACCATGCGAGCTAAAATGACAATTTTGTCTTCCGAAAAATAAAGCCGAGTAAACTAACCCGAGTGGGATTAATATCGCTTAGTTTAATTTTTCTCTCTATTGTTAGCTTTAATTATTTGAAGAAGTTAGGTTTTATTTATTTGTTTATCTTCCTCATTTATTTGTTTAATTTCCTTTTTCGCTACCACTTAAATCTAATTAATATAACTTCCTAAAATATAAGAGACCTTATTTTCAACCCCCACATAGACATGAGATATGCTTAGGACCCACTTTGTGGACCTCGAGGGAAGCCTAACACCTTCCTCTCGAGGTAATTTGAGCCCTTACCCAATTACTGGTGACTTAGACTTATACTTAATAATAGATTAGAAATGGTATCCTAATGCACCCCAATCATTAGGTGGCAACTCTTCTTCCTTTTCTTTTTAAATCTCAAAAGAGTCCTTGCCACGACATCGTCCAGGTTCTCATCTTTTTGCGAGAAAAAATGGGGGCGCGACAGAATGACGACTCTGCTGGGATTCTAGGTTCTTACAATAACGTGTCTCTTTTTATGTGGGTTTAATTGTTTTCCTTAATCGTTTTACCTACCTTATTTGTTTACTTTTATTGTTATTTTTTTCCTTCATTACTGACTTGTTTCTTTTTCTTTCCCTTATTTTGTCCAACATCCCGTCCCTTGATTCTAGGTTCTTACAATAACGTGTCTCTTTTTATGTGGGTTTAATTGCTTTCCTTAATTGTTTTACCTACCTTATTTTTTTACTTTTATTGTTATTTTTTTCCTTCATTACTAACTTGTTTCTTTTTCTTTCCCTTATTTTGTCCAACATCCCTTCCCTTATTCCCTCTAACATCCCCTCCCTTATCCCCACTAATCTAACTCCCCTCCCTGTATATACTACTTTAAATTAGTTGTTTAAATATTGCCTTAATTGCTAATTGTTACTGCTTTAATAAATTTTCATTCCGTTCATACCTTCCCGCACTTGGAATCTTTTTTTTTTTAGAGTGATGTCATGCCTTTGTACTTCTCCCGCCTTCTCTTCAAACTCAAATTTTAGAGAGTAAGCGCTTGCATGGTGAATGATGGATAGGCTTACTACCGTTGGATCATGTTCTTCTCATATAGGAACAACTATCCAACCCACTCTTTAGAAACCTAGGATAGAGCTACCCACCCCAAAGTTTAAGTCATGCATGCATAAGTCCAAGGTAGTTTGGCCCCATGGTGTCAATCTACATAATAGTTGCCACCTTTTAAGTATAGAGGGTCCAATCACCTCCAAGACGAAACACAACATCTTATGTGTCAATGTGAATCACGATAACAAATTCAAACCTTAGATAGTGTTAAAATGAAGTTTAGAAAAGTTTACTTTTCTATTTTGCAGGTTTGTGATGCCGAATTTATGCTGGAGAAATGTTTGAAGTTTAGGATTTTCCCCACTTGTTACCCCCCTTCGTCCCTTAGATTTCATATTTTTTAATTTAAAATTATTATTATTATTATTAATAAAATAGTTTATTAGCTTTTTTTTCCTAACTCTAAATTCCAATTAACAAATTTAGGCTTGATTTAGTTATAGTGAATCACTTAAATGTTGTCTTAGGCCCACATCTGGCTCAACGAGGCTCCTTGCACTTAGAACATTTATTTTTACAAATTAATGTGTTATTTTTATGCTATTTATCACATCACTAACATGATTTTTTTAATTTTATTTTTCATGTCTTCCCTTTCCCATAGGTTGACCTGTTTGCGCACTCTGGCCTATGACACGCGATCAAAAGGACCTCCTCCTTCTCCCCCAAGTTTAAGTCATAAAAGAAAGGACAAAATGACCGATAAAAACGCTATCGAAAGGATTGAAACTTCTGAAAGGGGACTTTAGTCAGATGATCTAACTTTAACTTTAGCAAGAAAATTCCAGAGCTCGAGGATGAGATGGTCAATATGTGCAATATGGCAAGACTATCCATTTCCCTCGGCACCCTTTTTGGGAAGAATATGTATGATCCAGTTACTACAACTCAAACCACCCTCCCAGATCATCTTCTATCGATTCATCCGATCTCCCAAATTCAATCCAACCCCCCTTATATACCACCTTTGAGCACCCTATTTTCAAATGGGAACCATCAAATTTCATATTAATTAAGCAATTATTAACCAACATTGCACCCATAAAATCCTACCCATGTTCAAGATATGCCTCATAAGTCCACTGTCAACATCTTAAAAGCCCATGCCTCTGGAACTCATACCCAAAATCCTATATATGTTGAGACCTGTCCTTTTATCCGTAACTATCATGAGTCGAAATCCTCTCAGAAAGATATGGTGATTAAATCTCTGACTGAGAGATTGGATAGTTTGACCAACCGAATGCGACATATAGAAGAAAATAAATGAGTAATTGGCTTAAGCTATGAAGATCTATGCATGCACCCAGATGTTGAGTTACCTAAGGGATACAAACCTCCAAAATTTGAACTATACAATGGTATTGGAGATCCCAAGGCTCATCTGCACAAATATTGTGATAAATTGGTAGGAGTTGAAAAGAACAAGAAAATTAGAATGAATCTCTTTATAAGAAGCCTCACAGGGGAAGCTCTACCATGCTATATAGAATAAGACCCACGAAAACGGATAGGATGGGAGTATTTGGCTTCTGATTTCATGGATAGGTTTGGGTTCAACATTAAGAATGTGTCAGACAGTTCTATATTTAAAAGCTAAAGAAAAATCCAAGTGAATCATTTCGAGATTATGCTATAAGATGGAGGTCTGAAGATGCTAGAACTAAACCTCCCATAGAGGAATCTCAAAAGAATGATTATTTTATTTGCGCCCAAGAACCTCAGTATTATGATAGAATGATGCCTGTGGCAGAAAAGAGCTTCGCTGACATCATCAAGTTGGGTGAAAGAATTGAAGAAGTCATAAAAAATGGCACTATTATCGACCTAGAGGCCTTACAAGCTATTAAGAAAGCCTTGTCATCTGGAGGTATGCCTGAAAATCAAAAGAAAAAAGAAGTGGGTTCGGTAACGATGGCACATAAAGCCCCTGTAAGACACCAAATACCAACTCCACCACTATCTCACTATCCTACATCACCATACACCACCCTCTTCCCTTTTATCAAACTCCTCTCCCACCATATCAACAACCCACATACCCTGTTTATCATACCCAACCAACATACATTCAAACACCTCCACCTTCGCCCCCTTAACAACCAAATTATATAAATCGCCCCAACTTTGAAAAAAAAAAACTATCAAAAGCTATACTCCTCTGGCTGAACCCATATCCCAACTTTATGAAAGAATTAAAAAGGCTAGCTATATCACTTCTATTCCTGCTTTGAATCCAGATACTCAATCTAAATTATATGATCCAAATAAGGTTTGTGGATATCACTCAAAAATGAAGGGACACACCATTGATGTATGTCGTGCTTTGAAGGATTAAATTCACGACCTGATTGATACTAAGCTCATATATTTGAAGGGTCATATGCCAAATATATCCAATAATCCACCCCTGAATCATCAATGAGCATGTTGAGATTCAATCTTGACTGGTATTGTCCGAAGGAAAAGGTTACTTGCACGAGTTCTATGAGAGAAACATCTATACTAGCAGAATAAATGAAGAAGTCTGGCATGAGTTCTCTTTTTAGAATAGTGTTTATTTAATGCTCTTTCATTTTGTATTTGAAACTATGTCAGACCTGATTCCTGTTTAAGATGGATATGTAGGTGCTCCTCTAGAGTTCGGTCACAAAAATTCTTATCGAAAAGAAAACATTTCTTATTGAATGAGTAACTGAGGCAAAATTTTTTAGAAGATTCTCAAAAATTCTTTTGTAGAATTTCGTACAAACTGGGGTAGAAACTTTTTAGTGGCTCTCAAAAATTTCAATAAAGTTGAATCCAGAATTGAAAGATTGGCCTTCAAGAGAACTTCAAGATGAAAGGCTGAATATCAACAATATATTGAGCGTGCAGGTCGAGCCAAAGCTATAGATCAACCTCTCCTTTTACAAACTAATAATTTTTCTTTGAACGCAGAAAAGATAGATATGCATGGTAGGAGTGGCTCTTTGCGTCATAAACTTTTCTTACAATAGAAAAAGGTTAAATTACCTTACTCCCTTTTTATATTGGCCTACTTCTCGTTGCTTACTGAAATTGCACTTAGCATACTAAAGTTGCATAAAAAGAAATTGTATGAAATTGAATTTGCAGTCGGCCTACTGATGTTAGACCCCATTTTTCTTTAAATTAAGGATAATTATCCAATTGGGAAATTTTATTGTGGATGTCGTGTAATTTGAACTTAAGTATATT
>JAABOM020062495.1:0-10217 GCA_011800125.2 Solanum clarkiae | reverse complement strand
CGTCAAAGGCTCCCGCCCATTGCGGGATAAGGGGAGGTCGGATGTATTATAAGTGTTTTAAAATGTATTAGACTTATTTTGATAAAAATCTAAATTATATATTTAAAGTAAATTATACATGTATTTAGATTAGTTTATATAGCTATAAATGATAAATAATTTTTAAATATGATATATTTAGGCAAGTTTTCCATATTAGTAACTCTAAAGCTCAAATCAATTCTAATACTGGCAAAAAAAATTAATTCAACACTAATATTGACAATAATAATGAATATTTGTTCTTTAATTTTACATTGGTTTAGATAATAAAAATGCATAACCTAATTTTAATTTTCGGTAATGTTTACTCATTTGATTAATAAGTATTTATTACACTTATTTTAGCATGATTTAATACTTTAAAATTATTATATTTCCATTATAACTTATTTTAGCATGATTTAGTAATTTAAAATTATGATTCATCTTTATTGTGACTTATTTATTTGTAATATTTATCTTATGCGATCTCATTATTATCTTTTGTTGAATATTTTTATATCTTCACTAATATCATATTTTGTGTTTTTCATAAAAAAAATCTAAGATATTTATATTTTGATAGGACTAAAGAAATATTTGAATCATAAGTTAATTATATGTTTTATAAATACTTTATCAAAAAAATCAAAAAAAAAAACTCGAAAACATGAGAATTTTTTTTAAAAAAAGTATAAAAATTCAAAAAATTAAAAAACAATCCGAAAAACTCAAAAACACGAGAAACTCGAAAAAATTCAAAAATATCCGAGGATGAAAAACTCGAGTTTTATTGGTTTGGTTTGACTTTTATATTAAAAAAATCCAACACAAATAATCTGATTTGATATTTAAAAATCTAAATCAATCCGACTCATAAACACCCCTGGTTGTAATGTTAGATCAAATTTGAAGAAATGGCAAAATAGTTGAATAGTCGAAAAGGAAAGGGAAGGGGAGACAAGTACAAATCACTACATCAGTGCACTCGGGGCGCAATCACAATGTTATCAACATACTCCATATACATAAAACTTGTTTTTTTAATTTAGTGTACAGTATTCATATTGATGTTCGATTGATTCAGATTTGCTTTGCAAAGGATTTTATTTGAAGGAAAGTGCTCCCTACTAAAGATTTGGACATGAGATTTTTTATTGAAAAAAAAAAAAACAACCCCATCCACTAAATCGCATCCTCTATGACATATATAGGGTAGGCGTTCGGTTCTTCGGTTTGGTTGTTAAAGTTCGATTCGTCTTTTCGATGTTCGGTCTTAAGAAAGTATGCACCATACTTCGAACCAAACTAGATAGGTTCAGTTTAATTTTTTCAACTTTGGTTCAGTTTATTTCGATGTTTTCAAGACGATTTTTCGATTTACGACTTGTCGACTCTATGTAATATAGGTCATGCGGTTGTAAGACTAACAAATGAATGATGAACATAATTAAAGTAGAACATTACAAGATTATGGTTTCCTACAAAAGGTAATCACTGTAAAATTCTATTCATTTGCATAAAGAATAGTTTCAATCAATCAATTTTTATAAAGTATAAACAGTGCATCGTGCACTATAAAGTTTAAACAATTAAACAGTGTGCTTTGTGCATTATAAACATTTAAACAGTGTACTTGAAATTCAAATGTTGGGTTGGGTTAAAAATCAAATGCTTTGACTTTTATTTTAAATTTATTTAATAAAACTTTGATTTTTCGGTGCATCATAATTTTGTGACCCTTACACCAAATACCGAATCGAAGAATCAAAGTTCTAAAAAAAAAATTGACACCAAACCAAAACGTTGAAGAATCAAACAACAACAACAACAACAACAACAACAACAACATACCCAGTGAAACCCCACAAGTGGGGTCTGAGAAAGGTAGAATGTATGCAAATTTTACCACTACCTCATAGAAGTAGAGAGGTTGTTCCTGTGAACCCTCATCTCAAAATCCATAAGCATAAAAAACTAGATATGATAAAAAGAAAGGGAAGAGAAGTGAATAAAAAGACTGATTAATAATGAGTAGCACATAATGGTATGTAAATATGACAAACTAACACATATACGACAGATAGTGAGAAAAAAAAAAGGTAAAGAAATGTCCTCCACCTAACTTACTATAACCCACGTCCATGCAACCACCTAACCCTACCAATTAGCCTGTTACTCTAATTCGTGACCTTCATTTCTTTCTATCTAGGGTCATGTCCTCATTGAGGTCAAGTTCCGCCATATCATGTCTAATCACCTCCCCCCAGTACTTCTTCGGTCTACCTCTACCCCTCCGTGTAACTCCCAAAACTAATCTCTCACACCTCCTAACAGGGGCATCCGTACTCCTTCTCTGCACATGTCCAAACCACTGTAGTCTCGCTTCCCTCATCTTTTCGGCCACTGGGGCCACCTCTAGCTTCTCCCGAATGGTCTCATTCCTAACCTTGTCACTCTTGGTGTGGCCACACATCCATCTCAGCATCCTCATCTCTACGACATGCATCTTCTGAACGTATGCATTTTTGATTGGCCAACACTCCACCCCATACAACAACGATGATCTAATCACCACTCTATAAAACTTACCTTTGAGTTTAAGTGGTATCTTCTTGTCGCACAATACTCCTGAGGCAAGCCTCCCTTTAGTCCATGCCGCCCCAATACGATGTGTAACATCATCGTCAATATCGCCACTACTCTGGATAATGGACCCCTGATACTTAAAATTTTCCCTCTTGGGGATAGGTACAGTAACAAGTCTCACATCAAAGTTTGATTTGATTTGATTTTTTTTTATTTTTCGATATTTAATTGGTCAATTCTTGTAACCTCTAACACTAGAGGGACCTCTAAAATATTAATGATCCATTGGAAGGCAATACTAATTAGAATAGTCCTTGAATTAAAATTTAGTTCACTAAATATGTTGTTTGATTATTCTATTTAACTTAATACATGGATTAGTTATACATTATATGAGATCTTATTTGATTTTAAAAAAATGGAGGAATAGTTATTTTTTTAGAGTTAATAATCCTTGGGTAAGACTCCTAAATGACTAAATTATGCCTCAATTTCTTTTGTAACTTTTTGCCTTTTTTAATTATATTGAATTGGTTATAAATGTTCTTTTTAATTATCCGAAATCATTTTAGTATACTTTATGATTTCACAAACTAGTATTTTTTTCTCCGTGTTTGGGTTGCTATACTGGGTTGATTTTCTTTTTTTTTTTTATTCTTTTTTTTAAATGTTATTTGTCGATTGATCACATCAACTATTTGTTTTTTCAAAAAAAAAAAATATATACACTTCAGATATTTGAATAATTTAAGTAGCGTTAAATTTATGTTAAACTTAAGATATATTTGACCAACAAAAAATTTAAAATATATTGTACTATCAAGGATCTCCGTAGTGGCACATCACCTTAAAATTAATAACAATTTCTTTTTGACTAATTCATAAAATTAACATACATAATAAAACTATAATTTGCCATTTTTAGGTATAAATAGATAGTTTATTTGATTTTACTATTGTTTGTTGTCTTTTTATTTTAAATGTAGATAGTCTATATTTCTTAAATTGAACATTAATATTTGTGAGTGATCAATTTAAGAAGATTTATCCTCAAATAATTTCAATGAAAATGTCAAAATGAATTTAAAAAAAACAAAAGCATCGCAAAGAAAATACACAAAGCTATAGAAAGTGGGATATTTTTATGAACAAACAATATTTCTAACAAAATATAGTAATACATATTATTTTCAATATATTAAATCAAATATTGAATAAGACCAAGTTTAACACTATAAGCCCAAGACAATTAATTCATGCACAAGTAAATTTTGTATTACCAACTCTTACATTATTAGTCTTTGTATCAAACCACCTGTATGTAATAATTAAAAAGAGTTTGAAGTAGTGGTTTCAATTTGTATTCTACTTTCTGTATTAGAATAGGATGAAAATCATTTTCACCTTGTAACTTTACTTTAAAAATCAAATTCCTCTCTCAATTTTGAATAATAATCAATTTTTTTTTTTGCATTATCGATTTTACTTTTACTATATCACATATATTTAATATCTCTTTATACTATATATAAACCTAGATATTTTTAACTCTCTCTTTAAACTCATTAACATTATAAATAAAATAATATTTTTATGAATTTGTTATAAAATTTAATACTATTTTTATAACTATTATTTTAATATAATATGCAAGTGTGTATATGGATGTATAAATATTTTTTTTGTTCTCCACTTTCTTACTTAATATGTTTCATATTATTTGATTCATATTGATATGCCTCTTGAAAAGTTTAATTAAAGGTGTATTTTTACTAAATTAATATTATTAATAATGCTTTAAAGTTTTAAATTTGATTATGCAATTATTTCATGATAAGGGTAGAAATTAAAAAAATATTTAAGAAATTCTTTTGAAAAATAACAATTTTTAAAACCAGGGTCAAGTAAAATAAACAGTGGGTTATTCTCTATTATCTATATAAATAAGTTTTGATTGACATTGATAGAGTATTACATAAATTACAGTTTAAAATAATTCAAAATCCAGATAAATACAATATTTAAAATTTTAGGCTTAAATAAATTAATTATTTTATATTTTCTATGTCAAAAAATATTTGTATGGTTATTATTTTTTGTTATCCTCACTTGTATAAATAAATATTAGAGTTTTGATTATTACTAATAAATTAATTTTATTATTATGCTAATTTACTTCATTATAGAATATTATTACGTTATATACTTAATTAATATTTCTCATTTTTTAATCAAAAAAGATAATATTTATGCTTTTAGAAATTTCTTTTACATGAAATCAAGAAAAGTAAAAATAGCATAATTTTTTAAGAAGTTAAAAGTTATCGATGATGAAAAGGTGCAATAGGCATAGTAAAAATTTAATTAGATATACAAAAAAGAATTTAATTATTATTAAAATTTCAGATTTCACCTTATTAGAATATATGTATTTAAGATAATGATGCAGTTTAGATTGTAAGTTTTCTCTTTTTTTTTTTTTTTTTTTGTAAAAAAAAAAAAAAGAAGAAGAAGAAGAAGATTATAAGGTGCTTGGATTTGACCTTTACATAATTAAATCCCAAGGAAAAGCATTAGATGCGGGAAAAAAAACTACTAATATCGGCGGCATCGGCAATCTATCTATGATCCTTAAAAGTGGGATTAACAGCGCCTAATATCGCAAATTCAGCCGACTTAAAATCAAATAATCTTTGGAATCATCCATAATCATTGTGCGCGTGCCAAAATATCCCTTCAAATTATAAATACCTCTCTAGCTGCATTTATATACTAGACTAGATATCTGCATTTGTACCAACATGAGTTTTATTTTTATGTTTCAATTTATATGATATAGATTTTTTTTTTTGGTAAGTAACGATTTTATTTATCAAAAGCACTTTACAGGTTTGGTTCACTCCAACAGGTATGGACATAGGCTCCATCCTTGCTTACACAATTTTCTATTTGAGGTTATCTAGCCATTCATGGATATACATTCAATTTGCTAAGTCTATTCGTGATGCGACTGTATTTGCTACCTCTACCATGTATCTCTTGAGTAATGTGCCTGAGGAGAGCTGTTCTAGATTGTTGTTTCTGCTAAAAAATATGTCTGTTACGCTCCATCCATAAGTTGTATGTTGTGCATGCTATTGTCATCCTATATACCATGAAAGTATTACTTTTTCCTTTCATGTACTTGATTGCCCATTGCATCTCATCAGACCACCTCATCTTTGTTCTATTGATACCCTGCCAAGTGAGAAGTTTGCTCCATATCTCTGCTGCATATATACATTGAAAGAATATGTGTTCCATAGTCTCAGCTTCCTGATGGCATAGTGAGCATTCTGTTTCCTAGATCATTTGTCATTTTGCTTGGCTGTTCTTGGTGGCTAATCTTTTATTGATTGCTAAGTATAAGATAAATTTCCACTTAGGTGCTCCATAGTTCCTCCATAGCAGTGACCTCCATTCAACCTTTTCCATTGGACCTTTCATCTGCAGATATATTTTACCAATGGAGTATTCTTTTCTGATCCTTCGTGTTGTTTCAGTGAAGCCTGACTGTTGAAGATGGCTAACAGAAGATGGCTAACAGCTTTCAGTATCTTCTGGACCAACTATGATGCTTGATTTTGCCTTTGCATTTCATATACTAACTTGTCCATAATAGCTGTGAATCCAAGCCACTCATAGTTCCTTCTTCTTGCAAAGATTCCATAACAATTTACTAATAGCAGCGTTATTCCATATGTGTATACCAGTGAAGTTGAGTCCTCCATTTTGCTTAGGACAGCAGATTCTCTCCCATGCAATTAAAGCCTTCCTTGATGTTTCAATGTGACCAATCCACAAGAATCTTCTGCATATACTCTCAATTACTTGAATGATTTTCTTAGGCAGTAGGAATATCTGTGACCAGAATATTTGAATAGCATATAGGACATTCTTGATAAGTTGTGCTCTTCCAGCATATGATAAGAATTTTGTTTCTCAGCTTGTAATCCTACTCAACGTTCTGTCTATTAAGGGATGACATTGGGCAATTGATATTCTTTTGGTGCAGAGAGGTATGCCCAGATATTTGAATGAAAATTCACCTTTGACATATTGTAATTCATCCAGTATTTCTTCTTGTGCATGTTGTGTCACTCCTCCAAAATATACATTGTTCTTATCTAGATTTGCAACCAAACCAGATGCTTCAGAGAATTCCTTCAAACACTTACCAAGTCATCTTATTGATTGTATATCTTCTCTGCACAATAGTAACAAATCATCAGCAAAACTCAGTTGTATTGTCTTTTGGACTTTGCATCTAGGATGATAATGGAACTCGGGATTGTCTTGTAATGTCTTGAGTACTCTTGTTAAATAGTCCATGGCTATCACAAATAGGTATGAGGATAGTGGATCCCCTTGTCTAACCCCCCTCCTTGCCTTAAAAGGACTAGTACTTCTCTCATTAATCTGTATGGAATATGTAACAGTAGTGACATATTGCATTATCCATTGAAGCATTTTAGTTGGTACTTTGATCTCTTTTAAAACTTGCTCCAAGAAAGTCCATTCTAGTGAATCGTAGGCTTTCTTCATATCCACTTTAATCATGCATCTCCTGGAAATTCCTTTTCTCCCATAACCTTTCACCAGTTCATGACCCATTATGATGTTATCATTCAAATTCCTTTCTAGGACAAATGTTGCTTGATTAATATCACTATGCTGTCCATAACCTGCTTCAATCTTTTGGTGAGTACTTTAGAGATGATTTTGTAAACTGTTGAGCAATAAGAGATTGGCCTATATTCACTTATTTTTGTTGGATTTCTTTTCTTAGGAATAAGTGTGACAACTGTACAATTGACAAGTGGGTACATTTTCCTGAATTGAAAAGTCTAGAATTGCCTGTATAGTTTGTTTCCCTATTATTGACCATGCTTTCTTAAAGAATACAACTTTTAAACCATCTTTTCCTAGAGCTTTGAGATGATTTATCTCTTTCAATGCACATTCCACTTCCTGTCTTGTGACTGGAGCTGCTAGTTGTAGATGTTGATTTCTATCTAGCTTCCTCCTCTTTTCATGACACTGATATCTACAGTAGGTAAGTGAGTACTAGCTTTCCAAGTAGTTCCTGATAAAATCTTGTTGCTTCTTTCTCAATGTCCTCCTGAGAATGTATTAGTGCTCCTTCCTCTGTTGTTAAGTTGGTGATGGTGTTTTGAGTCAACCTGTTCTTCATGTGGGCAAAGAAGTAGTTTGTTTTTGCATCTCCCAATTTTATCCGTTGCACCTTGATTTCTGCCTCATTGCACTCTCTTCTGTCAAGCTCCATTTCTCCAATTATTTTCTGAGTTCTCTTTCATTATTCATGTTTGCATCTACATGGTTAGGATCCCTCAGTTCTGTTTGCACATTATGGAGTTGTTCTCTGATTGTCTGAATTCTATCCTTCATTCCTTTGAATTCTGTGTTATTCAAGTCTTTAAGTGTTGTTTTCACCCTCTTTAGCTTCCACCAGATAGTTTTCAAATCTCCTTGCTGATGTTCTTGCCAAGCTTGTGCAGTGTTCTGAATGAACTCTGGATGATGTGCAACATAATTAAAGAATTTAAAAGACTTGTGCCTATTTTGAGATACTTTGTCCACGGTTATGCTGAAAGGAGAATGATCAGACACCCTTGGCTTTAAGATCTAGACTTCCATAATAGGCATGTGTAGCATCGATTTTGCATTCACTATGACTTTATCTATTTTGCTGTATATATGACCATTTGTCCAAGTATATGAACCTCTTACAGTCTTCAGTTCATGGATCCCAATAATTTCCATGAATTCACTAAAATTTTAACATCATTATCCTGCACTTGACTACCTTTAACTCTGTCTTCAATTTGGAGGATTGCATTGTAGTCCCCCATACACAACATAGATTCTTGAGTAGCATTATTTATCTTTTTCAGGTCCTCCCATATCTGTATTCTATCATGCATGGTATGGAAATCATATATTGCAACAAAAACAAATTGCAGACCATTACTTTTGATTTTCACTTTTGATTGAATAAATTGTTATGTCTTACTCATTGCCTCACATTCCACATATTGACAATCCCACAGAATCCAAATTCTTCCCTTCTCAGTTATTTTATAGTTTCCTTCATACTTCTATCCTAGTGTAATTTTCTATATTACTTTCCCTGCTAGGTCCTTCTTGATTTTGTGCTCTAACAATGCTATTATGCTAATGTTATTCTCCTTCATAAACATCTTTAATTCTCTTTATTTATGAGGTTTATTCAACCCTTTTATGTTCCAAGCAACTAACTGCATAAGGAAATAGTTGTTTTATCCAGCTCCACCCCTTTAGCATTTACATTTTACTTATCTCCAGTACTTGTTCTTTCACATTCATATTCTAGAATGGTAAAATCATTTAGTACCTGAACTTCAGCCTTCTGTTTTTTTACATTTTTTTCCACAACTTTTGGTTTCTGCCATGTTTTTTTGTTTGACATCTCATTTAGAACTTTTGCTTATTGCTTCTTTTCAACTTTATTTTTTGGCCCCTCTGATTTTCTTATCCATGTGGTGACTATCTTAACAGGTGCTCGTGGTCTAGTTACCTCTTTTCCACGTTTATGTCCCATCTACAAACATTTCTCACAGTGCTCCGGCACCCGTTCATTCTACACAACTTGATCAAAGATTCTTCTATTTGGGTCCTGCACTTTCAGCTTTTTGGCAATTCCCTAGCTACATCTATTTCAACTAGAACTCGAGGAAATGATGTTCGGTCGACTTTAGTAGTGCACTCATCAGCATATAGAAGTATTCCCAGCTTACTACTAATTCGACTTAGTGAATCCATGCTCCAGCCATTCAAAGGCAGATTTGGGAATTTCACCCAGATTGGTATTGATTGTAGCACTTCTTTATTGAAACCAAAATCAGGGCTCCACACTTTGACAATGATAGGTCTATTATTCAACATATGAGGCCCAGAATACAGTACCTCATTCCTGTCATCCAGAGATGCAAATCACACAAGAAAATATCCATCATTATGGTAGTACACCTTTGGCTTACAAACTGTGTTCACCTGGTAAGATATGTATTTTTCAATTGTAGCTATGATGGGCGAGTCTCCAGCGACATACATAATTAGGGCTTGTTTCCATTCCGTCGTAGCTTTATCAACCTCTTACGTGTTCAGTTAAATAACCTTTTCCCCATTCTTAATAATTGGAGCTACAAAGTTGAGCCTCATACCCTTGCTGATAGCCTGTTGGAGTCAAAAAATTGGTCCATTTTCGCTTGGGTTCCTCAGTGATGTCTGTATCTCTTTGTTTGATTTCATCTTCTTGCTTATTTTCCTCCACTTCTTTTACTTTTGTAGCAATTTCAGCACTAGTGCTGGTAGCTGAACTGCTTTGTGGAGTCATTTCCTTTGAAACTAAGGGAGGCCACTGTTCCATTGATTTCCTTCCTTGATCTGTTCCAGAATCTTGTGATTCACTTGGATCTGCACCTATAGTACCATTAGGTGAAACCACCAGCTGTGTTATCTCCTTCTTCTTCCTTCCTCGAGGCATTCCTATCAACGGGTGTAGGTTA